>JAGVSP010001445.1:0-43869 GCA_022494985.1 Micrasema minimum
TCTCAAACACATTTGCATTAGTTTGAGATTGTATCAAAATACACGGTGGCGCCAAATTCACAGCTTCTTAAAAACTAGTAATAATTACTAATCATATAATGAGGAATTTCAGTGGTATCCGGCATTAAATTTTACACATAATTTTATGTAAATAACAAAAATTCTAAATGTCACTTTTCTATAACAAGATGAAACATTTTTAGACCTAGACGAAACTTTTCTAGAACGCTCAAGATTAATAGTTGGATTTTTGTATCATAAAATTCTTTTTTATTTTATTGTAATTTTTATCAATGGCAGCCTCCGTGAAGTTGTGATAAAGACGATTGATTCATAGTGCGGGGTTTCCGGGTTAGATCCCGGTGTGATAAAATAAGAATAAAAAATAACAGAAAAGAATAAAATAAAATAACAAAAAAAAACAAAAAGTGTTTTGTTAAGGTTATCAAATAAATAACATTTTTAACCATTTTTCTAGTCTCCACAAAGAAATTGTACCCCTTTCTGGAGAATTCTATCTTGGTAGATAGAATTTTGGGTACCTTATAACTGCGATGTTTACATTGGTTTCTTGAAAGAAAAAACATAATATACGTAGGTACTAGGTACGTCAACATTTTGCATTCAACATAATTTTAAACATTTTCTGCTGAGAGTTTTAGTCTACCGTATACCTACCATATTAAATTATTACGTTGGATATTTATAATGGATACAAATTTCAAGTTTTTAGTTACATTTGAAGAAAATTAACTTAGATATTATTGATATCCCAACAGAGGACAGAGAAACTCTGGAAACGAATGTGGGTTATCTTATATTAAGGAGACATCTTCAGGCGTCTTCTAGAGTAAGTAATAAAGCTCGGTAGGCCTTACCTACATCCAATAAAAGATGATTGCCAAAAAAATGCTTTGCAATCTTCTCAACAGATGACACCAGCATAGAAACAATTCTGTAAAGCGGAATGACGAAGACGATTTCAATATATATAGTACTTCCAAAATTTGTCATATATGGTAATCAGATGATGGGCGGAATGGGGAATGTTGTAGTACGTCAAGTGGCCACTTAACCCAGCCAATGACAGGTCATAAGCCCTGTAAACGCCTAGATAACCCACATTCGTATCCAGAATTTCTCTGTGTCTGTTGGGATATCAATAATATCTGATATCAGCCCAGCATGGGTATAATCCAGTAATTGTCTACAAGTATTTGTATTCCTTTAAAAAAAAATGTTATTTAAAATTAACTTAAATTTAATCGTGTAATTGCTTTTTATGTATGGCACGCCCCTGGTTTCCCTACAACTGTTAATTTGGGCCGACTATGGTTGATTTGGGTCATGAAAACAATGACAATTATAGATACATAAACCGAGACAGAGGTAGGGGCAATGAAAGCATTTGATCGCGTACATCCCGTAAATTTATCCGAAATTTTATGACATTGACAACTTTAAAATCGCGGTTTAGCTTGTTGAAAAAATCGGTAGAGTTGTGCTGGTCTGAAAAAAGACTCAGTAGTCTTTAAAATAGGCTAGAGAAAGGGTGGGGCTTTCATTGTACCATTTGGTGTGGATAACGGAAAGTACTAGTAGCAGTTTTGTTATTTCGGGTTTTAGCCCCGTGGTAACATAGCAAACTCCGGATAAGAGATCCAAGGTTCGATTTTTCACTCTGTCACGACTTGAATTGTAGGTATTTTCATATCGTAAATTATAACTACATTAAAATAAAACAAAAGTTCGATCATTCACTGTAGTGTTAATTAATATTTATTATCGATCATTTTATTAACGTTTCACCGATCAACACTTTATAAAAAACTGAATAGAGTAGTTTTTTCAATTAATTATACATCCTAATATTATATCATCAATTATTATCAAATTTAATAAAGAAGCATTTTAATAAAATCTAGTCACGGTATTAATGTACATGATTAAATCAGGCATAGTTTTTAGAAAATGAAATAATGGCAACATTCACGTACTAAAATTTAATATTAATAATAAAAAATGTAACAGGATACAGGTATTTAAAAATTATGAAATCAGAGATAACGAAAACAACAAAAAAAAATATTCTAAAAAATTACAGTAGGTACTTCACGATCTTGCACGATATTACTAACTTGTAAAATATATATTTTTTTCACTTTATCATAAAAGAGACGATCAATTCTGAGCCAGATATGAAATATAAGAACGTTTGTCCAAAATAACATTACAATGTGCTATTGAACAATAATTCGAGTTCGCTTATTTAATTCTAAGCATAATACGGTAAACATAGGTAAAGTTGTTAAATACCTTGTTGAACTACCTGATGATACCTGTTGATACCTTATTGAACTCGTAATCGTGATTCTTCTGTTGAGAAGATTGTTAAGCATTTTCGGAGAAAATTAACTAACCAACAATCACGACGCCATTTCCCCCGAAGGTGTAGGCAGAGAGGATAGAACGCCACTCCACTCTGTCCTGGCATACTTCACTTGCTTCCTCCACATTCATACATCTTCTCATGCACGCACGTCGATTATTCCGACTTCTAAATCTCTAAAAATGCGGAATAACGAATATGAGTTTAATATATTAACAAGTTTTCGAAATTTGTCACATATGGTTATCAGATGATGGGCGGAATGAGGAATGTTGTAATACATCAAGTGGCCACTTAACCCAGCCAATGACAGACTGTAAACGCCTAGATAATCCACATTCGTTTCCAGAGTCTCTCTGTTTCTGTTGGGAATCAATAAATCTAATTATTTTACTTTAGGCTAAACCCCCTTCTAGTAATAAGTTTAATGTAAATTTCGAATGTACATAACAGTATGAGCTTAAATAATAAACTTTTATACCTGATGTTTCAATTAAATTTTTCAAATAATTACTAATACTGATTCCTTGGCACGTACCTACCTAACATGTATGAAAAACCGCAATATTATCGAACATTATCAGATTAACTATACGTTTTCAGTATTTCCGTTCACGACCGATGAAATCATAATTACTTATTTATAATTAATATTAATTTTATTCTTTGTTTTAACACGAATAAGTTTGCATAAAATCGTTAAACATGTCCAGAAATTAAAACCGTATAATATGACCTTTACCTATATTTTTTAATAGGCACGATTTAATTATTTTCATCACTACATGTATCAAGAATCGTATGTGTTATCATGAATAGTATTAATCATTATGGATATAAGAAAAATATATTTACTGAGATTCACACGTTAAAAATTTGACAATAAATTAACTTAGAAACCTTTTAATTACATCAGCTAAAAGTGATCATTTGAAATTCAGTGCAATAGGGTTCTTCCCGAAAACATGAATATCCTTGAAAACGCTATAAATATTTAAAGTATATTTTTACAATTCCAACGATATAAAACACAATGATCAAAAATTTTGTTTTCATTTATAAATGTATGTTTTAAAAACACGAAATTACGAGTGACTTTTAACGCCCGTTATTGGCTAATGACGTCATACCCGTCTACCGTGGAAGGCGGGAAATTCATTCCGTAGTGAGCGCCTATATTGCTGTGACGTCACACCGCATGCGCGCTAAATGGAGGATTTTGCGAGCGATTTGAAAAAGCGCTATTTCAAACCGCGCTAAAAAATTCATATGACATCGTAAATATTTAAAAAAAGTTCCATTGATATTGTAAGTTTTCAATCAATTTTTTGAAATAAAAAATCGGAAAGAATCCAACTACATAATGCAACAGACTCCATACAAACATATTAATGTGGACTGGTCTACTATGTTATAAACAAAATTAATTTAACACGCAGTCACTCAAAACGAGTATATTAAATAAATAAAAATTCGCTATTTCCCACGATTTACATTGTTAAGTAGTAACCTGCCATTTTTTCAATTACGAGCTATCATTATTTGATTCCATATAAAGCTGATTATAAGTTTCCAGATAGCTGCGAATTATATTTTTCTGGCGTGTGTTTCTTTGATCAATCATATCAAAATATAAGACAATAAGATTCACATAAACATTTTCTTCCGGGATTAATTTATTTGATATAAAATAAATGAGTATGATTATCAATGTTGTTAAGTACCTACCAACATATTAAAAAATATTGTTTAATTACTGTGAATCTTATTGTATTATTTTTCCTTTTGCGCATTACATACATACCTATTAAAATATATGTACATACCTACCTCATTACTACTTATCTACTATTATAAAAAATATTTTATATAAATTAACAGCATTGTAAAAATATCCGTATCGCGCAAAGGACAATGGAGCGAAGCATGCTTGGGTCAGTTTAAGAGACCATTTCACTAACGAGGAGATCAGAAGACGGTATAGAGTCATAGACGTCATAAAAGCTATCTCCCAGCTGAAGTGGACATGGGCTGGACATGTGGCACGCCAGAGTGGGGACCGATGGACGAAACGCCTGCTTAACTGGAGACCTAGAGCTGCAAGGAGACCAGTAGGAAGACCACCAAGACGATGGACAGACGGTATAAAAGAGTACTGCAGGATCCAGATGGCAGCTCGAAGCCTAGGATAATAAGCAGTGGACCAACATGAGGGCGGTCTATGTCCAGCAATGGATGAACAATGGCTGATAGAGAAGAAAAAGAAGAAAAAATATCACTATATACATTAACAGTATTTAATTAGTGTGTAAAATTGTATTTCATCAGTAGTAAAATATAATTTTTTACGAGATTTACAAATATTTGCACTGTTGTCTTTTGTACGCAATAACTAGGTATTCCAATAATTTAATTTAATTATTACAATTTGACATCTCAACAGAGACGAGAAATTTGGAAGGGAATATGGATATCTAAGCGTTTACAGGGCTTATGACCTGGCATTGGCTGAGTTAAGTGGCCACTTGATGTATTACAACATTCCCCATTTCACCTAGTATTTGATATCCATATCTGCCGATATATAGTAAAATGGCGCGACGCTTGACATGTGAACACTCTGTCATCCATTGAGAAAATTGCTAAGCATTTTAGCAGAAACCTTTATGATTTGGAAACCTTTATTTACCTACAAGTATTTGGACAAACTCAAAATGTTGTTTTTAATTTAATTATACCTACACAATTTTTGCTTAAATTAAAAGAAAATTCTGATAACTATTTTATAATTTTTTTTAAAAATTTCAAGCATTGAGGTTAGTTAGATGGTTTAGTTTTTAGTTCAGATTAAGCATGCGGTCCCGGAATCGATTTCCGTCAATTCGGGTCAATACGAAATATTTGTTTATGCGGGTTTTCACGTGAATAATTCATTTAAGATTCCTTGGACTGGCGATGAAGCGACTAATAATCTCGCCATCGTGTAACAAATTATTAAGATTAACTGCACTTGGAATATCGATGCGTCGCCCTATGCACCTAGGGAAAGCAGGTAATAGGTAATAGTAAAATCGTGTTATTATAATTTGTTTCTTTCGTGCACCTTTACAAGGCAGGTCCACGTCCCGTAGCCCTTACGGTAATTATTCCAAAATGTAAATCTTATACCGACTGTTAATTTCGTAATTTACACATCACGTCCAAACAAAATTACTTTTATCAATGCAAGAATATTTTTTATGACTATCTTTAAAAAGTTTTTTAAAGAGTCTTTAAATCAAATCCTTGAGGATTTAGACTTGATTTATTTGTTCCATTCTTTTCTTATGTCTTTATTGTTATTTTATTGATTTATTTCTTTGCGCATCTTAATGTTCACTGGTCATTATTCGTTTATGTCATTTTTAAAGCAGGTTTTATTTTTATCTCCGAAGATAAAGGATGCGAAATTTTGCGTTTTCAAAATTTAATGTCACTAGATAGAGGTCATTCTTACCATGACTTGATTCACAGTCTATGATTTCATTTATTTTTCAAGTTTGACTAATTATTAGGATAGCATGTAAAAATGATCATGATACACTGCACTTGGTGTACCAATGCAGTGCCTTATGCACCTATGAAGGTAAGATGATCAGTCTTACGCTTCACTTCCAGTCCAAGGTATCGTAACTATTTCACGAGCCATCAGATTTTCGGTGATCTTGGAGTTCACAGCTGACGATTTGTCGGGATTACGGAACGTAAGCCGATTGAAGAAAGTTGAATATAAAATAGATTATTGACACTTAAAATTCAGCACTAGTCCAAGGTATCACAAATGAAATATTAATTTAAAAATCACGTGTAAATAAATATTTAATGTTGACTCCCTACGGGAACCGAACCCGTGACCACGACACGGCAGCCAAATGCGCTACCACTATGCTACGAGGCGAACACTATACAATGAGGAAGGAAAAAGGATGTAGAAATCTTCAAAGTTAACACCGCTTTTATTAATTGGCACGACGATGTTATCGCATGCCTCATCTCTTTTTCAAAAAACGCTTATTATCATAAATATTATTAATATGTTTATTTTCACAAGGTCATGATTTTTTTCAGTCAATCGTATAGTCATTTTGCTGGTCTCAGATCCGCATTCAAAAATATAAATCAAAATTTTTGCCATTAATTTTTTTCAACAAGAATACTTACAGTCGTATCTATCGATCAATCGTCAAGCGTATCAAAGCTCATTAGGGATGATTTATAGTAGGTACTATTTTAATATTTATGTTTTTTACCATCAGAAGTAACTAAATGAAAAGAAAAATGTTTATGTATTTATGCAGGTTTATTGATTTATTTTTAACTTTATAAAAAAATAATTTAAAATTTTGTTTTATTGTTATGTACCTACTATTAACAATATCTCCAAACGAACACTTAAAGGTTTAAAAGAAAGTAAACAATCATGTACCAAAATAACTTTAAATTTACGCGCCTATGATTTATGTAAATTAAAAAACAGTAAAATATGACTTCCGTAAGTTGGAGAGAAGGAGATAAGAAAAGGGATGAATTACAACAAAGTTTTAATGTCTAAGAAAGGGAAGTGCTTTACTATTTTCAGAATTTTCTAAAATATACGTTTCCTAGGGTTAATTTCAAAACACCTCTTATTATCAAATTCCACCCTCTAAAGTCTCCGGCACTGCATTGGTACACCAAGTGCAGTGTATCTTGATCATTTTATTACATGAAGGATAGATTGTAAACCAAAGGGACGCCAAAATATAAAATTATGGCACATTAAGTCACACAGCAATAAATTATATTTGGGATGCATACATTATTATCTATTGTACCATATGTCTTCCCATATATTACACTTTTTAACATTATTCACAATTTAATTTTTATTTTTATGAATTTGCGGGTATTTGTATTTATAACAAGAAATTTTATAATGATTTATTTGTCTTTTAAAAGTCTTTTATCCTATTTTACCTTAAATTCCTTTATCAAAAATATTCTCCCAGTGTGTCAACTGAGCATTTATAATTTGCACACGGAATTCGTAAGCTAACTCCAAGCTAAGCTCAGCCAGGTACTATGCGTCTGCGTTCCGTTGTTCTTATGTAAACTGCCTACAGTCAGCAGTAAACTTGCTGGAAAAAATATTACTAGATCATCCATTACTACTAATCGCCTGCCGATTGATCTGCAATTTATTTTACTTATATTTAGACCAGGAATTTTCGGATATTCACTAATAAGCGGAATGGGGAATGTTGTAGTACATAAAGTGGCCACATAATCCAGCCAATGACAGGTCATATGCCCTGTAAACGCTCGAATATCCGTATTCCTGAATTTGAAAGAATTCTACCTCATCTCTGTACTGATATAAAATGAAATATATACCTACTCCCGTCTTGGGATAAATCCAGATTTGTGTACAAGTATTTGAACACACCCAAAATGTTGTACAAAACAAATAACTGCAAATTTCCTAGATTTTAAAAAAAACTATTTTGAAGATGTGTTTGGATTTTACCATGCTAAAATATTACCCAACTAACTAACTAACTAACTTACTAACATCACGCTACTTCCCCGTAGGGGTAGGCAGAGAGGATAGAACGCTATACCACTCTGTCCTGACAGACTTCCTTTGCTTCCTCTACATTCATACATCTTCTCATGCACATACACCGATTATTCCGACTTTTCACATGTCCACTTTCAAGTACTTGTCGTACTTGGTCATGCCATGTCTTTTTCTGCCTTCCGCGGCTTTTACATCCAGGCACACTTGCATTTAAACTTCATTTAAACTTCTTTTCTTCTTCTTCGTTCATGCTAAAATATTACCTACTTGTTATTATGTGTTAACTTTTCAACGGTTCTATGTATCGCTTAGCGAATTGGGCCAGTAGATAGAGTTTGAAGAGCTTATTAGCTTTTAAATGAGATTCCAAAAATTGCCAGGTACCGTCTATCTTCCCAGGTCAGGTCCCTGAGCCCTGGTGTGAACTGCCCGACGGATTGTCAGTAAAACATGTCCAGCGGGAACCCGATGGCATTAGTAGATAATAAACAAAACTTATCTATGATAAATGGTATTCAATTTGACTTCAATATAAATCACAGAAAAGTTTATAAATTGGTGATTTGAAATATGGCACAAGCTCAATTATAGTTTAATTATTGAAGAGGCCTGCTGAAGTTAATTGAGTGTTAAATATTGTAAAGTCACGCCCCTCGTATTTATTTATAAACCGTTCTTTACAAAATGTTATCATTGATTAGTGAAGAAGTGAATAAAGCTTAGAAAAAGTATGTTTAATGTCAATGCCATAGCCTCGTACATGAAGCGAAATGTCTTTAAAGATTTTCCTTACAATGAGTAGAAATCTAATGTCCATCTACCTTGTTTTGCCTTTAAAATTTGTTTTTAAAAATGATCATAATTATATTTAAAATTTATTGTGCTATAAAGTGCCTTTTTTGTCCTTAAAATGGAAGACAAATAGATAAATACATACTACCTTTACTACCTATGCACCATTGGGTGCGGATAAGGGGACGTATTAGTAATACGAGTACCTAATCAAATATACCGTCAACATCGTTAAATATTACTCTCATACTTACTTTGTGCACTTTGGTGGTGCCCTATAGACCATTAGATGCGGATAAGCGAAAATAACGAAGAAATTGAATTTCCGTTATTTTTTAAATATTTTTCTCGTTCCATCAGTTCCTGAAGCGTAAGATTATCTTGCCTTCATGCAAAAGATGATCAAGATTCTATGGACTTGGTTTATCAAATGGTGCCCTGTGCACCATTGGGTGCGGATAAGGGGGAGTAGTAGTAGTAGCAGGTAGCAGTATCGTTTCTTCTATTTTTATATTATATAAAAAAAATAATCTGTAGAGCCTAAACCGCAGTAAAAGCAACTAAAGTGTTGATGTTGGTTCAACTTGATCAAAAGAGCCCTTGGTATTGGAAACACAGCGAGCTTTGCCAACATGGGCCCTGTAGGTGCAGTTAAGACAATTAGATATCCGCTCTTACTGAGGTTTAGGTTCTGCATGGCAGAGTTTTACTGATTTACACTTATTATCCGCCAGATTGCAATATTTTGAATGTTATAAAGGGTTAAGATAAAATATAAGGGATGTGGAAATAATAAATTCCTATACTCGTTACTTTCCCATCAAATGTTATATTCTGCTGTCTAATTGCTTTACCTTGTATTTTTTATTTAAAAACTTCGTAATTCATGAATTGAACCGTTTATTTAAGATTCCGGAACAGAATAGCACAAATCATCATAATATTTATTAATAGAAGCAATGATGTCTATCAATTTGCTACTGAATACAGTCGAAAGTCAGGTAATGATTATTATGCTTCTTAAATTAAAATAAAGCCTTAATTTACTAAACTACTGATTTAAACATCCTTCCCCTGTCAGTCGAGTATGTATTCAATTTTAAGCACATCCTCGTTTTTAACATCCTTATTTGTATTACGTACAAATCATTGACATTTGATGACCTTTGTTCTTCCCAAAAACCATGTCTGAATTCTTAAAACAACACTTGGTCGCCTGATTAGATCGTCTAAAAATCTAACATGAAACTTGGGGAATATAATAACTAAAAATTTTACGTAAAAATAGTAAAAACAAGTATGTTTCCTTGGTTAATAAAAGAAAACCTAAGTTATTTTTAATTATTATTAATTAATAAATTGATTATTTGTGCGCACTTGAAAATGTATAACGTAAAATTTACTGAATAGTCCTTTAAACAAATGAGCAGTGAAGTGACGACATATGAAATGTTTTTGGCTTCCTATCTCCTTATCAATTTTCACTCAGATGCAAAATAAATTAATAGAAAGAAGTGTTGTATTTTGTCATTTCTTTAAAGTAATTTTTAAAGCTGATAAATTGGTTATACGAGTAATTTATATAATTTCATCATCATGGCATATCTGCTCCCCACGTGGAGCATATGGATTCCGCAAACTGCCTACAAGCCAAGTGATCGGTCGCCATCAGTTCCCGCGCATCCTCCCAAGTCAGGACTTTATTGATGATATTTACCGTTATTATTTTAACTAACTCACTAACTAACCACCACGCCATTTCCCCGAAGGGGTAGGCAGAGAGGATAGAACGCCACACCACTCTGTCCTGGCACACTTCTCTTGCTTCCTCCTCATTCATACATCTTCTCATGCACGCACGTCGATTATTCCGAATTCTTACATGCCCACTTTCAAGCACTTGTTTTACTTGATCATGCCATGTCTTTCTCGGCCTTCCTCGATTTCTACATCCAGGCACAGTCGCATCATATATTTTTTTAGCCGTGTTTTCCGTCCATTCGCTCTACATGACCGAACCATCGTAAAAGACCTTTCTTAGTTTTGTCGATAACGCTTATCTCAGCCTTGCGCTCTGGTCTAATTTCGACATCTGTACACCTATCATACACAGTCTTACCACACATTCGCCCGAGAGATCGCATTTCAACTGCATTCAATCTACTTTCATCCTTCTTTTTCCAACACCACGCTTCACTACCATACATAAGGGTTGGTACCAGACCTCCATTATGAACTGCCAATTTAGCCTCTTTTGATAAGCACTTATTATATACGCCCGACTTTAAGGCACCATTAAATATTAAATAGTATTTTTTTTTTATTATAATGAGAATTAAAAGTATTGCCACTACTAAATAATATATTGTAAACATTTAAAAGATAGTCTATACCCGTCTATTGCGAAAAGGTTAGATACATCATCTTAAACACTCTTTCCCTTCTATCAATTTGACATGACCCATTCAATTATTAACAGTATTATCCTATCCAATAGTATTTTCTTTCATCTGATCAACCTTGGTCGTAGAAGTTCGTCATTAATTTGCTGCCCACTCGACGGAGATTTTCAAAGTGTGAACAAATATTACATAATGGAAATTTCGGACAGAACCTCCAACGATCTTGACCGACTGAGGATTTCTAAGACCCGTGTTCTGTGACTAGCAAACAGACGGATTCTAATTGAACGAATATACCGCCTTGTCAAATGTTACTCTCTTTTTTTTATCCATCAACTTTTATTTAACAAATAAACTTGCTTGGAAGCCCTAACGGATTGGCATTAAAATGTGTAATTATAAGTTAATTAAGTGTTTTAATTAACCAGATTTCAAAAAAATCCATAAAGCACAAAGCAACGAAGATTTGATAGGCAACGAATGAAAAAAGAAGGAAAAATTGTCGCGTTTAATAGTTAACTTGTAATTATTTAATTATTTTAAAAAAACCTTTTTTTTCCTCATTTTAATGCTTTATCCATAAATGCACGTATCCTCCTCTCTTTTTAAAATGTCATTTATTATAGTACTCACATTATTTAATACCTATGTATTAAAAAAAAAAGATAAACTAAAAATATTACGAAGCACAGCTGGGCACTGATTACCAATATATTAAAATGGTCGGTTCAATGTCGCTAAAAGCGTTTATCGACGGTTTTCTATCAATTTTCGTCCATAAACGCTGGTATCGACCTGTATCTACGTGTAGATATATATTGATGATTCTTGCTTTGGCCCTTGGCTTGTTTCTACTCCATATCTTTCATAAATATTTCTCGTTTGAACGATTCTGATATTAATTACCCCTCCATCAATATTGACGTTTTGGTGGCCAAGTGAATAGGAGCCATTTCGATATACTTACATAGTACTACACTTAAACACATTTCGTGTATTTTAAATGTCGAGTTGTATTTCACATATCATGGTCAGGTCTCTATTATTAAAGTCATAAATTATTGGATAACACTCACATACATAGTTTGAATCTGTCTTGTATAAATACTATTTCTGGCTAATTTTCTTTTCAACGAAGCAATTATTATTTTACACGGATGAAAAAGTAATTCTACCTTTCTATAAATTAATGTAGATACTAGCAAAATTAGATTGTATATTTGTACATTAAAATCTCTGTAATTAGGTTAATTCTAAACAGCTCTAAATTATATTTAAATCATGAAGATTTAAGCTTCCAACCTTTGATAAAAAATTTACCTTACCAACTATTGACTTCAATGAAAAATATTTTTTTACCGCAAATTCGATTATAATCACGGATTAAAGCAGATTCAATGCTCAAAACTACATAAATAAGAAATGTGTTTGCTGCTTTGGGATATAATATAGCAATTTATCATTTCGAATGGCGTTTCTCTCAAATTAGACCCAAAAGTAATTTTACATTAATATTTTGACATTTGCTCAAACGCCTTCTAAGCCTTCTAATCAATACACTGTTATTATTCATAAAAATAATCCGTTTCAAAGTTCATCGAATTCAGGTAGAAAAAAATGACATTTGGAAAAAAAAACGGAGTTTTGGATGGTAGCCATTAATATTGAATTACGATTTTACTATTACATTATCTTATGGTGCTTAGGACACTGCATTCGGAGTACCAATACCATTTGATTACATACACGTAATATGATCAATCTTACGCTTCTGTTCCAGTACAAGGTACCTAGCCATCACACAATATGATTTTTTTGTGAGAACCGGATATTTTATTGATTCTCATCGGGAATCGAGCCTGAAAATTCATGCATTGTAGTCCAAATTTTTACCACTTCATCGCGAGTAGGACGTAATTTATAATAAAAATCAATATTTAATTACTTATACTCTATTCTCCCTTATACGCATCCAATGGTTTAAAGGACCTTGCATTGGTTTACCAAGAGCAGTGATCCCTGATCATTTGTAACATGAAGGCAAGATGATCATTCTTACGCTTCAGCACCAGTCCAAGGTATCGCATATGAAATATTTTATACGGGAATCGAATCTGCGACATCATGCATTGTAGTCCAAAGTATTAACCACTAAATCCCGAGCAGGACGTAATTTATAATTGATATCAATGAATCATTTTCAATATTTATTTACATGGAATATTATTTTATTATGTCAATATATTTTTTCATTCCGTTAAACGATAAAATAATACCAAAAAACAAAAGTTTTTTTATGAATTCCACAAATTAGTTTTGCCTTTAAATGACTCATAAATGGAGAATATATTTCAATGAAAGAATCAATGTAATCACATCAAATTAATCGATTATATTCTACTGGTTAAAATGATTGATTTATTGCGAATTCTAGGCTATTATTACGAATCAAAAAGTATTAATTAAATGTTATTAAATGATGATGGATGGGTGTATTGACGTGCCGATTTAATACGGGCATTTTGCTTCCATTGGCCTTATTAATAAACAATGGAAATGTTATTTTTTGGCGGGATTTTTTGTAATATAAGTAATCATTTCGAAGCAGGGTTATCTTATTACAAAAGATTTTAAATTGTTAGGTACATTATATATACATATATATATTTGTAATATAAAGATACCTACCTAATAAACTTACCTTATCTATTGAATATCATATCTCAATAACTGACACGTTGAACGACCTTAATTAACCTCATATTATTTATTTCATAACTCGGGTGGATTCTCTTACGTGTCAATAAAAGGTTTTATAATTTAATATAACAAAAACGTAATTTACAATTTTGAGTTTGAGTTTGAGTTTTTCGGAAAAGTTTCACTGTACCATAAATTAAATGATTAAATTTTTGTTGTAGTCATGATACTAATTGGTTATTTTTTAGCGCCATTTTTACGAAAATTCACCTCAAGGGCGCTGTACATTGAAATTTATAAGCGATCTAATCTAACGGGTATAACGTATCGCTCTCCAATTTGTCTCACAGCTACAAAGCGCATGTACGTTTGGATGTTAATGTTCAAAGGTTTTTCAAATTCAGTTTTGGATACCACTGGAGTTGTTCATTAGGTAGGCATTTTAATTTTTTTAACTAATTTAAATAGTTCTACCAGTAGTCAGCGTTTAAAGTTTAATCATCAAAGCGTTTCTAATTCCTAATCGAATGCATTAATCCTAAATGCATTCATATCAAGATAATGATAATATATCTTGCTCATAATGCATCACGTCCTACTTTCAAAAAATGTGTATAGGTTGAGATACTCGTTTTCAATGTAATGTGCCCACCGTAATATGGGGTGAAGAAAAACAATAATTGAAAAATAATAATAACAAAAAAAATAACAACAAAGTACCAAAAATAATAAAAAACTTAAACACTTATTTGACCGCTACTACGATGCTTAGGATATTTCTATTAAATATGAGAGTTTTGTTAATAAATATCTGTGAAAAAAGTGTTTTGAAATACTAATAGGTACAACGATTTCTATCCTTCCATAGTTTGAGTTGAAAAGAAATATAGGAACGGATATTTATATTATATTTTTTTTACGATATATAAATCTATGTATTATTTTTAAAGTAGGTACCTAAACAATGATTGAGTTTCTCATAAGATAATAAATATGTAAACTAAAATAGCATAACTAGGTACTGCAGTTTTTTTTAATTTTAAAGTTTTTATTCGACAGTTAGTAGACGAATAAGGCTCATGCCTTATACCTACATATTCATAAATGCGATAAACTGTAGCAGGACTATAAAAAATATTAACTAAATATTTGTACGTATTTCTAACTCCTAGCAAAGGTGAATCTTCCATTGGAGATGAGTTAATTATCTTTGTTTCTATTCAGCCGGAAAGTTCAATTCACCCCAGTTTACGCTACTTAAAGGTCGCGCACACTGAGGAAAAGTCAATCAAATTACATAAATTATAAGTTCATAGTTTGGATGGCCAGTAATAATAATTTAATAATATTTGCCATCGTACTTTTAGTTAGGACGTTACGAAATTATCTTTTGCAATCTGAATAAAGGTTTGACGGAGATACAAAAGTTCTGAGTTCAAGTCATTGCTCATAGTGAGGAATTCCAGTAGTACCTACGCAAAAATAAAATAAAAAAATATTCTCAATTTTGTATATGATCAAAATACGAAATAAAGAGTTTACTTACGAAAATAAAGTAATACAATAAAAACCGGTTTATTAATTCCTTAAAATTTTATGTGGTCTTTAATTACCATTGTTTTTATTTTGCTACCACCTTCAGTTATCTTGGAAAATGAAAAAAAATCACAAAATGAGGCCTTCAGGTAAAAAAAAAATTCTCGAGAATTCGAAAATTCTTTTCAAAAATCAATTATAGTATTTTCTTACGAAATAGTTTGAAGTATATATGATTATTTTTTCGAAGCTTTTTTGCTGTCAATAAATCCGTAACACGATTTTGAAAACAGCAAATTCCTTATCGCTGGCCTCTGATTTTATTGGTTTTTTCTCTGAGCGTGAGAAAAATCGTAACGCCTATAAACGAAAACTATTAACTAAAAAAAATTGTATTACTTTGTTAAATAAATTAGGTACTTTTTATATTTTTTTTTTAAAAGGAAACAATTGTCGAATTCCTCATTACATCGAATAAAATACTCTATTACTAAATAAAATAGGAAAGTTATGCTGACACGTATTTGTAATTATCTTTTGTTATCAAACATTATTATCTTACCTTTTATAATTTTGCTGTTTGGTAATCAGTTATGGAAGCTGAATTTGAATTTAGAATGATTCTCACGACTAGCTACATCGAATATCAATCTACATACCTCAGATTAGGATTTGACGTACTTTCAATAATAATTATTATTGGTTTGGCGGATGGGTTTGGTCTCTCGGGACATTTGCTGGTATTGATTTGTGCTCGTCATTCTGGTAACAAATTGCTCCAGTAATTCCTCGGTATCTTTCCAATTCCTCTATCCTTTGTCTTTGCCTTTCCTCTACCCAAGATCCTTATATCGTCTATGGCACATTGCGGGTAGACTTAAATTGCAACAATTTCTATCAAAAACCGCACGCAAATTTCGATCCGCATTTTTGTTCTTCAATCAAGTGTTCTTCGATTCAAACCTAGTGTTAAATTCACCGCATCATCTCAGCACTATTGGAATCTGTGTGTTTGTATTTTTTTTACGTTTAAGTGGTGATAGTGCCGCAAGAAGATTATGCTCTTCCCTTATCAGCCTCCAGGATACCAAAGGTAGGGGTGATTTTCTTACAGAATGGGGTTCTTTTCGATTTTTTTTTTACTTAAAAAAATTTATTGAAAAATTACAATACCAAGGGAATTTTTTAAAAATTTTTACGATGTCATTTGAATTTTCTAGCGCGGTTTGAAATAGCGCTTTTTCAAATCGCTCGCAAAATCCTCCATTTGGCGTGCATGCGGTGTGACGTCACAGCAATATAGGCGCTTACTACGGAATGAATTTCACGCCTTTCACGGTGGACGGGTATGACGTCATTAGCCAATAACGGGCGTTAAAAATCATTCGTATTTTCGTGTTTCTAAAACATACATTTATAAATAAAAACTACATTTTTGAGTATTGTGTTTTATATCGTTGGATGTGTAAAAATATACTTATAACGTTTTAATTTTCATAACGTTTTTAAGAATATTCATGTTATCTGGAAGAACCCCATTGACGGGGCTTACATCTGGCCGGCATTTACTTGGGGTCTAGGCCTGTAAGTCAACCTCTTTTCCGCATAATCTCTCATAATTTCTCCGCACGCACAAAACTCTCTCATTCGGGTAATAATCGACGAAAATCACGCTTCCGCACATTATAAAGCTGCAAAGGTACGGAAGATGTATGATGAAGTGTAAAGAATTGCTCTAAGAACGTTTTCCATACAAAAAACTTGAATAGGTACAATGCCTATGCAACCAATGTGAAAATATTTCAAATAGAGTGCTCTATCTTATTGTATGGAGCAAAAAAAATGTATGCGGCACCCAAACCTAAAACTAAAATATAACTCACCGTGTTTGAGCTAATTAATAAAAAAAATTATACAAATTTATTTTCATTTAAATTTTTAAAGTCCTAATTCACTTTGAACGTTTTGGATAGGCCATACATTTTCCATACAAATTATCATACAACTTTGAAAACGTTATAATTTTCTTATTTTTCCAGCTTGTCGCAGTTTTAAGATTTCATTGAACTAGAAATTGTGTCTTTTAAAAAAAAAATCAGTGCGCCGAGTTTTTTCGACCAGGTAAAGTTGTCGGATGCGGAAATTTTGTATGGAGAAAATAAGTGTGATCTTTTAGCGAATGTTTTTCATAAAAAAAAACGTTTTTTGTGAAAAAAGCAGTCAAAAGCACCATACCGAGTCACCGCATAAACCAATTTTGCAGTTTGCAAACTGCACTTAGTGTATTTAGTAAACTTTAGGCATTTTTTCATAACTTTCAGATAACTTTTTAACTTCTCCCTTTTATGGGAGTTTCCCAATTTATGGGAAACCCCTTATTAGAAGTACCTACTCAATAAACCGCAAAAATCCGTAAAGGTTTTTTAAAATTCTTAAACAATGTTTTACAACGGATGTATTAGGAGTATTTTTCCTAACTCTTCTTTTTTTATCTTAAAAAAATACACTCCATGGGATATCAAATGCATAAAATTATCATAATTTTGAATGTGTGAGATTACGAAGCGTACCTAAGTAGGTAATGTTAATGATATAATATTTGTATTTTCCTCATTATTGATCAACGGGCTATAATATTTCCATTTACCATTTTTTGTGTTTTTTTATATAATGACACACTCACGGATCTGCATATATATCCATAATATATTTGTATTATTATTATCGTCTGAATCTGAGAATTCCTTAAGTGGTAAACTCAAAGCTGATACGTAATCGAAATCAGTATTTTAATATCCGTTTATTTTAAAGAATACTTACTGAAGATCTATAAATTGTATTTAAGGGATGATTAGTCATCCTACTTCATGTAATAAAATTATCAAGAACACTGCACTTGGTGTACCGATGCAGTGCCCTATGCATCATTAGGTGCGGATAAGGGAAAGTCGTAGTATTTTTAGCCTTAATACATTTATAAACACGCTAATTTCATTTATATCAGTCAGCCTTTACCTTCAAAAATAGCCTTGAACGTCATACATGAAGACATTAATTGTTTCTGATTATTAACCGATATGTCATCGTCGTCCACGGAAATCCATATTTTATTAAGTTGAGTTTAGACAAAGATATAACGGCGCCAGCGCTAAGAAATTTTAGAGCTCGCCGCGGAATGGAAGAAAATTTACATCATTACTTACGACACTATTTAATTTTATTTATTCAATTGTTACAGGTTTCTATAATAACGTAACAATTTACAGTATTTGGATGTTGCCACTCCACTGGCTCTTAGGGAAAACTAAACAGTCTAAAATTATTTACAATTTGGTTACTACAAGCATTGTCATAGAAACTCTATTTAAAAAATGGTTATATTTTAGTATAAACGGATTATAATCAAGGTTGTTATGCAAAAAAAGAAAATGGATTTAAATATATTCAATGTGGTTTTTCACAACACTGCACTTGGTATACCAATGCAGTGCCCTATGCACCGTTGGGTGCGGATAAGAGAAAGTAGTAGTAGTAGTGGTTTTTTACATGCAAATACTCCATATTTGGTACCTTGGACTGGCGCACGCACTGATTATCTTGTCTAACATGTAAAAAAAAAAGATTTGCTGCACTTGTTCCAGTGCCCTAAGCACCATTGCAAAGTAGTATCTAGTCTCTAGTTTATATTCTTAAAGTCTGTTAAACTCCAAGTTTAATTCATTGGCTCACACTTACGCTAGGATTTTTTCTAATTCAATTACATATTCTTTAAGTAAACGTGGCTTAAATGTTAAACCAATATTTTATATTGAATATTGGAAATCACGGATGCCCTAAGGGTCTGAGTTGACTCCAAGATGAGAATTATATGTAAATAATAATTATAGGAATTATTTGCAAACGGTATGTACGCATCCTTGACTTTTAAAATCATTTTACTTCTGTTGTTACATTATTTGCGAGATGTAGCATTAAAATAAGGCGATTTGATAGTTGGATTGGTTATAATCAGAGCTTGTAGTCGAAGTCGAAATAGGGGGCTCGGTGTCAAAAGCAAATTTAGGAGTCAAAAATTTTCCCGACTATTCTCATCCATTCTCCTTTCTTTCCTTAAATTTCAATTTAATGCGCTTTCTTCCTAACAATTATTCGAGTGTATCTAGTCGAGGAAAGCCGAGAAAGACATGGCATGATCAAGTACGAAAGTGGACATATGTATGTGAAAAGAAGGTATAATCGGCGTGGGCGCATGAAATGTGTGTATATATATATATATATATATATATACAGGGTGTAACAAAACTTGACGTACAAGTGGGAAACCAGTAAATCTACATCATATTTGGAGTCGATTTTATAGAATTTTTATTTTTTATTTGACCCTTAGTTTTCGAGAAAATTGAGTACGAAATTTAAAAAAAATCGATTTTTTTGCAAATTGTTATCAAATATCAGGTCTTTAGTCAAATTAATACTATCCACAAAGAAAACAAAATTAAAAAACGCGTTTTAATAAGAATTAGAGCAATTTTACTTAATTTGCCAAACTTTTGTAAGAATTTTTTTTTTAAAGTTTAGATTAAAAAGTCATTAATATGACAATAATTTTGTAATCAGAATCGTCTCCAAATACGATAGACGTTGTACATCGAGTTTTGTTACACTCTGTATATAAGAAATTAGTTAAGTGGTGTGACGTTTTATCCACTCTGCCTACGCCTTCTAGTTATCGTCCATCATACCTACAATACTGTACCAGTGTACCTATCTGGATTCACAGGAGCTGGCTTCCGATCGCTTGGCTTGGAAGCAATATGTGGAATCCATAAGGACTTACATAATTTTTATTTTAGGAAAAGGTATAATGATGACGATGATATTGAGAGCCTTAAAACCTTCAAAATCTTTAGGTTTTTTAGGAAACGCATATTAGTGAATTTCAGCCGCAGTTTTCTGTATTTCTATAAATGGTGTCAAAATAAAATAAGTTGGAATGGAAACATTTTGCGAAAAGGGAAGTCAAATACCTTCGATAAGTTTTTTTACTCTAGTCTAGATATCAAAATGTGCAATAGGTCAATAAGTTACGGAGAACGTTTAGCTAAACTTGACATAAAAAGACAAATAACACATCTTTGTTCAGTTTTTATTTAAAACATTATTGAACAGAAGAATGTATAAATAATTTATTGATTGTAAGGTCACTGATTGAAGGAATGGTGTTGCGGCGATAAAAATCAATTTATATATTTCTACTGACGTTTCTGACACCTGACATCTTTACTAAAACGTATTTACAAATACACTTTTGAAACTATGAGATAAATAATATCTAATAATGAAAAGCTTTATGTATACAACGGTTATTTTATATGTAGGTAGGTACTTAATACTTGCTCAATAAATCGTCGCTCCACTGTTTATTATTATTTGTTCAATCTGTTGAACAAACGGTCTTTCGATCACTCCTAGAGTTCCATAAGATTTTTCAGATAGTTCATTGACAAATAAGAAATGGCGATGCGACGAAATGTTGTTTTTTTTTTTTTACAGAACCTCAGCAGGTACCTACCTAAAAAAAAAGGCTTATGTGGAGCATGTGGACATTACCAAAAACCAGCAAAATATATTCTCAAAAAAGTTCCTCAATATGAAATTAGAAACGAAAATAAAGTTTATTTTCCTTTATTTTAGTATGCAGGCTGTAACAAAACTCGATGTACAAGCGGGAAACCAGTGAATCTACATCATATTTGAAGTCGATTTTGTACAATATTTTTTTTTGACTTGTCCCTTAGTTTTCGAGAAAATTGAGAACGAAGTTGATTTTTTTCTCGATTTTTTTTTTGCAAATTGTTATCAAATATCATGAATTTAGTCAAATTAATATTATCCATGAAGAAAACCAAATTAAAAAACGCGTTTTAATAAGAATTTGAGCAATTTTACTTAATCTGCCATATTTATGAAAACGTTTGTGGGAAGAAAAAAAAAAATTTTTTTTTTAGCTCAGATTAAATAGTCATATTACACAATCGTCTCCAAATACGATGTAGATTCACCAGTTTTCGGGTTGTACATCGAGTTTTGTTACACCATAGGATAAGAACATCTTTTTGGCTCAATACAAAATGGAGGATAATGATCGCTTGCCAAGATTTGTGTTCAATATCCTCACTTTTTAAAATTAATTGTTTTTTTTCTAGGAGTGGATTTACTGCAGTTTAGAAAAAAAATAAATGACGAGTCGACATCTGACGATACCAGTTTAAAGAGCAGCAATTAAACCTCAGCTAAACCTGTAGGTAAGTTATCCACAAAAAATATTTTATTTTAAATTTTGTTTATACTGCCATCTAGCGTCTTTAGTTACAAGTCAATTTGTTGGTAGGTACTAAAGAAGGTAGAGGACCCAGGATTTTATTGGCCGAATATGAACTCATACCTACATATATTATTTTTTTTACAACTGCTGAGGCATGTATATGCAAATAGGTATTAATTTTTAATAGAGGAAAATAAATTTTGTTTTTATCGGCCATTACAAGTACCTCAGTGAACATTCATTCATAGTTTCAGTCCCGATCTCTTCTTTAAACCCTTGTATAACCTTGGATTGGCACTGAAGCGTAAGACTGATCAATTTACCTTCACGTAACAAAATAATCACGACACGCAGCACTTGGTGTTCCAATGCAGTCCCCAATGCCCTATGCACCATTAGGTGCGGATAAGGAAAGTGTAAATATATAATAACTGTTTGTAAATTAATGTTTAATTGTTTTAAAATGAAAAGTGGATTTAGGATTTATGTAGAATAAAAAAAAATTTTCACAAACTGAAAAAATATATTTCCAATAATATAGCTACATTGTATTACAAAGTTCTAAAATATCAAAGAGCCACGTAAAAAAAAAGACTTTACGATATACCCTGATATTTCAGTTACATGATTACTAATAATAAAAATAATATTCTATAATTCATTACAAAATAACAGTATTTGGTGCATAAACTAAAATATGAAATAAAAATATGTACGCGAAAACTTTGTTCTAGTCTAAATAAACACACAAAAAAATATACAAGATAACAAGTAAAAAATAAATAAATCAACTCTTTGTACATTGTTAAGTTTTATATTATATTATAATAAATAAACTTTAGTATTATTTAAAAACAAGATTCCTTAAACAAAGTGCTAAATTGTTTTCACTGTTATGCGACTTACAATTCTAAAATTACAAATGTGGCTAAAACACTAGCAACACCATGGAGTTTCCCAGTGAAATTTGCAGTGTTATCATAACAATTTAAAAAAAATAATATGCTGTAAATCACCACAGTTACGTTGGCTTTTAATGGAGTTGAATAAAAAATATATGTTTCAAACGTGTTGTACACAAACTTAGCAAAAGTTGTAAAGTAAAGATTGAAAATAATCAATATAATAATTCATTGTACCAATATGTTAAGAAACAACTTTTTTGGTATAGAAGAGATCTATAATAATATATTAAGATACATTATTAAAAATATGTTTTATATAAAAGTGTATAGTTTAGAATAATATTTCCGTTTGGACTAGAACGCATGCATGTGAATAAATATTCTTATCAACAACTGAATAAATATGATTACGCTATATTTTGTATATGGAAAACAAAGATTAAAAAATATTTATGACCGCTGCAGATAGAACATTAATATACCTAATTACAATTCGGATGTTTTGATTGAGTACCTTTTACGTAAAATATTCAAGAATTAGACAAACGGCAGCCTCCGTAGCATTTAAATTATAGTAATTTCTCTAAAAGCCAATTCACGAAAATTTAGGAACACTGCTTGTGAAAAATGGGTTATTATTTAAAAAAAAACTCTATGCAACACACCCCTTTAGCAGATTGTTTGTCAAATTACGTAAATGGCATAGCATGTGTGAAATGATTATAACAATGATTGTTCATGGTGTATTGTAGTAAATTGTAAACTCAGTTTATGTAAAAATGTTATAAAAATCTTAAAAAGGTTACAGAATTCTTAAGTACAAATTAATCCTTAATAAAACAAGAGCATAAACATAAAAGAAGGTATTTCTGTTTCCATAAATACTGCTTATATTTAGCTTAATTTGTATATTGTCGTCTACATTATAAAATCACATATGATAGCTGTTTTTCCCAATCTTATTGTTAAATATGTGCATGGCGTGATGTAAAAAGCGTGTTTTCAAAAATAACATAATATTCGACAAAAACAAGCGACAAACATTTAAAAAATAACTTTTTTATTTAATTCGATAGAGAAGCGAGTTCCACCCCACCTCTGTTCATTTATCTCCCAATACATCTGCTGGATGACACGCACAGAGGCAAAGATGTAATACCAGCCAACAGACATCGGTTAAATTTTTTATGAAATACCGCCCATCTCCAATATAAACTATAAACCCTAACACTTGGTAACGCCGGCCGGTCAAAAGAAGGAAAAGTGTACGATGTTTTTTGTCCCTCTTGTAAAAGTGAATACATAATTGGCATTTGGGCGCTATTGTTTCTTTCTTTGTCGACGATATACTAAAAGAGCTGAGATAATAGTGTAAATAGATCCATGCAGCAGGGCCCTTGAGGTATATTTATACGAAAACGGCGCTATATAAATTATCCATTATAATAATAATAATAATAGATCTAAAAAGAAATTCAAGATGATTGTGCATAGTTTCATGGCTAAACTTTAATAAATGTAGTAATGAGGGAATGAACCAAAACATTTTAACAGGGTAAGCAACAGAATTTTAAAAAAATATTTATATTAAAATAAAAAAAAACTTAATTCATACATCCTTCAATGTTTACTCTGTAAAAAAAAATAATTTCATTTATGATTTCGATTATTTAGGCAAAAGCATATAAATATGTTATTTCGAATATCAATTTTGGTTTAATATCAAAATTTATTTAATTTTATAAGCTAAGTAAGCACATAGTACATTCGAGTTACATGTCATGAATATCGTGTCAATAATAATATATGTATATTTTAACATATTCAATAAACATTTTTTGTTATAATCAATACCACAAGAAACATAATTGGTCATTAAAACGAATAAAATTTCGATTAATCTACATGATTGAAAATTTCGTGTTTCTCGCATTGCAAGGAGAATTGAGTGATACAGAGAATTGTTTCAAAATGTACTATTAGAAGTAAACTAATGGATGTACTATTAAAACATATCTGTTACAAAACTAACAA
The DNA here is from genome assembly GCA_022494985.1 of Micrasema minimum. Lineage (NCBI taxonomy): Eukaryota > Metazoa > Arthropoda > Insecta > Trichoptera > Brachycentridae > Micrasema > Micrasema minimum. The sequence goes on from JAGVSP010001445.1 coordinate 24,683, forward strand.
AAATATTTTTTTACAAATATAGAATCAGAAATAATAAAAACAGAAAGCTTATTCTATTTATTACGAGTACGTACAAAATTACATTGCTTTTATGAGGGCCCATAGAAAATTATGTACATTTAAATTACAAAAGTATTACGAACTATAGATATAAAAACGGTGGGATCATCAATACATGAATGAATCATAAAAAAAAAACACTTTGATACTTGACGCAATAAAAATTGTTCAAAAAATCTGTTACTGTGCATAAAACAATATTCAAAAGTATACACTAAAAAGTTAATCACAATATTTCATTATATTTCATTCATCATACCAAGAATATTTGATTTGTTCAGATATGCTTTGTGGCACAATAACTCTAAAATAAAATTAAGGCTTTTAAGAATGATAAACTTACTTTAACTTTTGTGTTTTGTGATGAAGGCCGCTGTATTTTATTGGTTCAATGTAATGAATTAAGTGATGATTTGCAGGTAGTTTAATGTAAAAAATTATTGCCAAATACAATTCATCAACATATCCTTCTATTGGAAAATACATAAAATGAAAGCTAAAAAATACAAATATTGAATAATATAGATTGTTCAGTATTATTCGAAATTATTATTTCATATTTATTATAAACAATTGCGGTTTTATTTGAGTTTTTTCACTAAGCCAATTTAATTTATTATTTACAGGATTTAAAGTATTTTTTTTGGTAATGTATTGCTTCTCAAGAGAAAAATATTTAACTCTAGTTTGTATTATTCTGATTAGAGATATGGATTTCCAATGAAACGCATACGGCACAGATATTATATCAAATCTCGTAAACCATCATGCCTACTCTGTATTATTACAGTATAATGATTTCAAAGGTGGCAAAAACATACAATAATAAAATTTGAAATGTCAAATATCGAGGCAGTTAATAAATAATCAAAAGCTTGAATATTTGACATGATCTGAACAAATAGTATGAATGAAATTACGAGTTTGTTTTTTTCTGAGATGATTTTCTAAATGACTGACTTAAGATAAACTTAATCGATCCTTTACATACAGTTTTCGATCCTTCTTTTGTAACCTCGACATATCAACTAAAAAAAAATAGTATTTTTCAACATTGATATTGTAAGAAAAACATCAATATTGACTTATATCGACGCCTCCTACGTATAATATCGTAACCCACAAATCACCGATTTTGAGTTTTTGGTGGATTTCGACTGTATTTAACTATATCTTTAATTCTACCAAAACAAAAAAAATATTTTGCCAATAATAAGGGCTTTTTTGGGGCGTATTTTGTCATATCTACAACCAATGCATACGAACGAAAATATTTTCAAATGCTCCTCCTGTAAAATCGCATTTTGTGGGTTACGATATTATGCGTAGGAGGCGTCGATATATTTAATGACAATATTGACATATTTAAAAAATGTTGATATTTCGTATGCATCCAAAATAAAATATTCAAATTTGACAGTTTATCTACTTTTGAAACAAAGTGGACACAATTTGATTTTGAGAACGGTCAGACATACACCGTGGAAAGTATGTCCACAGGAAAACACCCAGAGCCCTCCATCCGCAATAAGAACCCTCGATTCTAATGGCAAGCAACAATGATGGCAGTTCTTATTAGGACAAAGATCTCCTAGAAACCCTAGCGTCTGTTCCAAGTTCATTCCAATTTCATACTTCACAATTTTTCTTACTGGGATGGAAGTGCTGGGGGCCGACAGGTTTTGGAGTAAGTCTGGTTGGTTGAATATCTCACTTCCAACACTGGATTCGATGTCGGATTCCTGGGGTGGACCTGAATTGACTTTGAGGCCCCAGTGAGGAGATTTCGAGGCAACGACAAGTGGTAAAGCTGTGTGGACTAGTCCATTTTGAAGGCATTTCTTGAGATGCTTTGTGAGCTGAAACAATATATTTAAATATTAAAGACATGTTTAGAATACTCAAACTAGATAAAGCAAGCAAGAGTAAGAATAATGAATAGTATCCTTTCGATTTATTATTTTTATTTATTTTTAGTACATTGCAGTTTTTAAGACGTCATATTGTTATTATTAATGCATCCTTACTGGGGGACTCCGTGCTGAGGAAAGCATTTTACAAGTTAATTTTTTTTTTTTTTCTTGGTCGACAATATTTACAAAAAATATAACAAGTTAAACAATATTTATTAATTTACACACGTACTTGATCAATGTCACTCACTAATACTATCACAAAAATGGTAGGTAGATGAGGTTCAAATATATTATGACAATTATAATTGCAATTTGTCCGCCTCGTAGCATAGTGGTAGCGCATTCGGCTACCGTGCATGAGGTCGCGGGTTCGATTCCTGTAGGGGTCAACATGAAATATTCATTTACATGTGATTTTCATATTAATATTTCATGTGTGATACCTTGGACTGGTATTGAAGCGTATGACTGATCATCTTACCTTCATAAAATCAAAAATGATCAATATACACTGCACTTGGTGTACCGATGCAGTGCCCTATGCACCATTGGGTGCGGATAAGGGAGAGTAGTAGTAGTATAATTGCAATATCTTGAGTCTGAGCACACTTTAATACACATCGATATTAAGTTATGGTATTAAGATTATCTTAGATCACTTTTTTACTTGTGTTAAATGGAGTTATAATTAAAGATTAATAGAAATTTCAAGAAACTTTACATTAGTCTTCCCGAAAACATAATTAGTGCCTGTAGAGTTTGAATTTGAAAGAAAACAACATGTAAGTTCATCTAACGTGTAAATGATGTTTCTGATAATATTCTCTGCATTTTGTAAATAAAGATACATATGTAGTTTGAGACAAAATTATAGTGGGAAATTTATTAAATACATTTATTAACATACCTCTGTAACAGCATCTTCAAAGTTATAGGCTTCGTAAATTGTGTCCACAAGTTTAGTTACTATTGTGCTATCATATTTTTCAAAAAGGTTCACAAAAATACAAGTGTGATAGAATTTAATGGTCAATTCACCAACAGGTATTAAGTTTGCAGAAGATTGTAATATTTGAGGTGCATTTTTACATCCAACTGACTTGATAATTAGAGAGCCAATAGCATCCCAACTCAGAAGATTGTTTTCATTCATTTTATTATCAGCGCACTGAAATTTTCTTCCACAGTTGAGGCATTCGTTATTTCTTAACGTGCTTAGCAGCTTAATAGCCCTGTCCCATGTTGTAACGGTAAACTTAGGTAAATAAGAATATATCAAGTCTTCATCCAGTATTTGAAGAATCAGGAGTAATATATTCAGTAAGTCTTCGTTTTTACGTAAGAAAAGTATCTTCCTCCACATGTAAGGCACTTTTTTACAAATATCATAGCATTGATCGGATTGCGATGAGTTCCAACGCTTCTCTATAAAAATGTCAATTAGTTTAGAAAATAGCGGAGTTTGACTAGAATACGAGTTAGGAATGGGGTATCCGCACTCGCAGCTCGGAAAACGATCCATATTCGAGTTAATATTTATAAAAGCCTGTAGAAAATACGAACAAATCTCTTCGTTCTCAATCACAGAGTTTATTGTTTCATCAATATTGGGCGTTTTACTAACGTACTGCAAAAATACCTTTCCACAATGGTAGGCTGAGTATTCCGGTGTATCCCCGGATGTCATCATGAACTCTTCCACATCTTTTACAACTGAATAAATATACTTAATATCACAGGATATGTTGGATAACAGAGTATAAATAGTTTCGCAGAAATCCATTTTGTTAATATCACTCAGTTTCACGTGATGATAGATGCTTTTAGTTATTTTCTCCACCTTCGGGGAAGACTCTTTTTCAAATGAGTTAGAAGAATTGTTAGAGTTAGTGTGCTTCTTAACAACTATGTCCTCAGAATCGTAGAGAGCATTTCTGGGGTTCTCTAAAGTTATATCAGGTTCCTCGTGTCTATTTGACCTAACATCGAGGGGTTCGTTAATATTATTTTCTACGCCGAATTTCTTCATTTTGTCTTCTAAATGATCCCACGTTTTCTTAAGACTTTTGGTTCCCAGACTTAATTTATCAGAAACAGAGTTACCAAATCCTTTGATTGCTTGAAGAGCATCTGGGGATATTTGAAAAAGCATTGAATCAGTATCATCGGAGCTAGTTTTGCTGTGGAATCAGATTCATCAAAAATGTCTTCTTCCTGCGAAGCTGTTTTTGCTAGATAACTATTATCCACAACGAAAATACCTGATTTTAATTTCTGCCCGCTGCTTTTTTTAATTTTGCTGATTTCCTCTAAGAATGGACTTATTTTTTCAAACAAATCATGTTCGGAAATATCGTTAAGTTTCTCTCCCAGTCCAGCAAGCATATAGATTTTGTTACACTTTGCAATGTTATGCATTAGCGAGGAAAGATGTAGCGAGCACACTTGAGCACAAAGCTTGTACTTATGGTTTACGAAGCATTTAAGCATAAATTTTTCCACAGAACTAAAATATAAGGTCACCACATTGCCATTTCCCAACCAAAGGTAAATTAAACCATCAACGATCTTGCAATCTACAATATCAGAATATTTATCACTCCATAATACCACAGATGGCATCTTAGGATCGAAAATATAGATGCCATCTTTTGTGCTGGTAAAAACAAACTTATTCAATAACATGAACACTTTAGCGAAGTTGAGAGATTGTGCAGGATAGGAATCATTAGTTTCTACAGCCCAATCGAAGGTCTGGGCATCGTAATCACTGTTTGTCACGATACTAGAAGGTGCTGTAGCTAAAAGCTGTTTAAATTGATGTGTACAAATAACAGTCCCGTCAATTTGAACCTCCCAAAATCTGGACCCGGGGCGAGAAGAGATAACCTTAATATGGTTAAGATTATCGCAATTTCCTATGGCTACTCCGTCTTCAACTGCATCGAAAGCCTTCTTTTTCCTTTGTTGATTTTCTGGGATCTCCATAGTAGGAATTTCTTCCTTGCATGTGTAAAAGAAGCATCCGCCGAACAGCCCATCCCTTAGTTTCTGTCCAATCTGCCGATATTGTTCTCTGACTGTATCGCAGATGAAGCATCTGGTAAGAGTTGAGATGAGAAGCATATTCTCTTTCATGTCGAACTGAACAATCCGCGAGTCCAGATGCATAAGTGGGAATGCGGATGGTTGAAATACATTTTTGGTCTGGAAAGGAAAAAAACATATTAGCAAAGTGCGAATATTTACTTTTTAATGACCAAGTAAGATGTCATTACGGGTTATTTTTTATGTTAACAATGAGAGCAAGAACTCACATATTTAGATAGAAAATAAATAGATATCCCCAAGAAACCTTTTCTGTTTGAGTTTGGTAATTTTTCGTAACTCATCTTGAGATTATTGTCTATTATTTATGTAGTTAAAAGCCACGAATTAGTTTTTTTTTGTATTTTCTTAAAGGAAACAAAACCACAAAAACTTATGATATTTTATTATTGCTGACTAGGAATGTCCTTTTTATTGCTACAATTCTTACCATTTAAAGAATGATTAGTTCTGGTATCACATTGTTATGAAATGTTACTTTATTACTTTTGACATTTTATATTCATTTTCTATTTTGCTACTGTAAAAATTACTGTGTGTTGGTTTAACAAATAAAATAAAATACAAAATTGATGTGAAAAAACACATTCAGATAAATATTTCATACTGACTCTGTCAAGATCAAACCTGCTACCTCATGCATGGTAGTCCAAAATGCTAACCACAACACTACGAGGAGTATAAAATTCCATATACTTACAATATATTTCGAGAGATGGAGGACTGACACCATTCCGGTGTCATCTCCGATAAACAGTTCGGTTTTGTTCCACACGATGGCGGTAACTTCATTTCCCTGGTGTTCCTTAGAGGTCTGCAGCAGAGGAGACCTGACATAGGACCCACTTCCCGCGTCTCCGCAGTCACACACGCACACCGTTCCCTTGCCGGTCGCAAAGGCCACTTGCTTTTCATCTGGAGAGACCTTGATATGAGTGATTGCGCCTTCCTGAAATTTATTATTCATTCTTCATTTATAGTTTGTGGATTTAAGATGAAATGCCACCCCTTTCTCTTGTGGCAGACAGCTCTTGCTTGCTCCACACATTCATGCATTCTTCTAAATGGATTTAGCAATGAATTTTGTGTTTTCACATTAATATCCATGTCTGGAAAACGTTTGCAAGTCCTTAAATTTCAAGAAAATAACTTATTCAGCTTTAAATTTTACCCGGACTTACAATCTTTTGGCAGTATTGCAACGATATGTTGATTATTCTGACTTATCAGATTCAAGTGTGTGTACTTGATCACTCCATGCCTTTCTCAGTGAGTTTGATAATACATAATGGAAGGTCAGGCAGCCTTTAGCTGATAATGAATAGAAATAGAAAGGTATTTACTTTGTTTGGAATCAATTGAACAAATGAGCAGGGGGTCCCGGTTGAAAACATACAATCCTCCACTCGTAGCTCCAAATACGAGTAATCCTTTAGACACATCAAAACAGGTGTACTGAAAATTATAAAACAATGTTGTAAACTATTATATAATAATATTATATACTTCCAGGATTATTTAAAACCTTTTCTTCTCTATGGCTGCGAATCATGGCACCTAACTAGGGCCCAAACAAGCAGACTTCTGATATTTAAGAATATCTATCTCAGAAGAATATTAGGTGTGCGGTGGTTTGACTTCAAAACAATGAAGTAAACTGTTTTTTTATAATACGATTTATTCAAAAGAGCATCCGTGTATAATAGTCGAGTAAATATATGGTTTTAGATGCATTAAAGTCACTTTGGTAAATTGGTTTTTATATATAATAGTGTTGCTATTTCACTAAGCATTTTTCGTTATTTCGTATTTATATGCGAGTTGGATCCAGACTTATACCTAAATTTATTGTACTACGCTAAACAAAAAATGATGTTATTGTGATAATTAATATTATATCTAACCAAGGACACCTTTCAATAAATTATGGTACACAAGAAATCCCTAGTTTTAAGTATAAGTGTATAAATTGAGACTAATATTCAATATTTACTATGTATTTATTTTTTCTGGGATCATTACTATAGTTAAATCGTTATAAAAGAATTTATTATGTACAAAATCAACAGTTCTCCATTTTTCGTTTACCCTTAAAATTTAATTTTATTGCTTTGCTAATAATGTTTTCCAAGTATTTATCTTTTATATTTAACATTATCCCCCAAGTACAATTAATGCAACCTACTCCATGCAAACATATTTATATTGACTGGTTTAAAACTCAAAAGCATAAATTCGTAGATGTCAATAAACTTTTAAAATATAACTAAGTACTAAAGTAAATAAAATAACCAACACACACTTTGAATCAATACTGAATTATGGCACACTTCCTGAGTTTAAATAATACATATAATGATAATAAGGTTACTACTCTTCTAATTTTCTTTAATGTTTGACATGCTATCTGAGTTTCAATATTTACTGTGTTGTTTATCTACTTTCGAATTGAATGACATGTAAACTGAGACACATGCAAATAAAACGAGTACATTAATTTAAACCGAAAGTCAATTCGATTTGTGACTTTTCAAATTGATTTCAATTGATGCCAGGGAACACTATGATTTTGTAAACAACAGAGATTGCATTATTTTTAGAAATGTATTTTGAACTGAAAGCAAGTAATGCAGAGGAATACTAAGTACTAATTAATATATTTATTATAGTAAGAAGTATTATAAATGTTTTGTTTTTTGAAAGTGAAGAGAAAAACAGAAGATACGTGATTGATCGGTGATGTTTTCTGTGTCCGAAAATATGCACAAGGCGTCGAAAGTGGGTTAGACATTGATATTTGGGGTCAAAATGTTAAGTGAAATATTTTAACAATACCTTAATTCGTTGGGTGCATTGAAGCGGGTAGCTAATAATTGATGTAATATCGGGCCATTCCGATAAAAGATACGGTATTTGCCCGTCTATTTGGTCCATTGTTCTATTTTAGGATGGTTCTAATAAAAACTAGACTTGTATTCTGAAAATTCTTCATGACAGTATGACAGTTAATGGAGTTGCCAGTGTTACGAACGCTTTTACCACACTGTTTATTTTATACGAACGGCTAGAATGTAATTCTCTTTCCTGCTATACATTGTAAAATAGTGATTATTTACAGTAAAACTAAAGGTTATTTTATCAAACCAAATAAATATGGGGAATACGTACTATTTAAGTACCTACTGCAATGAATTGAACAATGAGGAAATCCACTGCTAGGCGGAATTGAATTTTAAAAATGCTTTCGTGTAGACGCGAATATTTAAAAATTTTGAAGTGGGATGAAATATCCAAAAACGCACACAAAAATTAATAAAAAATGTTGAAAACAGCATTCATTTCAAAATCTTAAACAATGACGTCACTTTGTATCTAAGTGTAGTGTTTCCGGTTTCCAACCCCCGTAGCCGCGTTCCATGGCATTTTAATATGGAATACAATCTACTTATACAAGCTTCTATTGCAAAAAAGATGGCCGCCATTCAGTCTCTCTAGAACAGCTGTTAACAGTATATGACAGTTGAGTCGACGGTATATTTTATCGGTGCTTCCCGCGTCAAATAGATTTTTGACAGTTTTGTTACTGGCTGGAGAAATACCATGGCCTTAAACAACCCGTTTTATGACGTCACTCCTGCAAAAATGACGCAGTTAGTACATTGTGGTATTTAGCGCGGTACAATTTGAAATGTGCAACTTTAAAAAATCGTATCTTCATCAATAAGTTATAAAAAAAATATTAAATATATTTTTTTTGTTTAGTTAAATAGTAAGTTTTTAGAAAAAAATTACTTTAGAAATTCCCTCATTAAACAACATTTTGAGTGTTTTCAAATACTTGTAGACACACTCAAAATGTTGTTTATAAAAATTATCTGGTAAAAGTTATAAGCATAACAAATTGACGATTCATCTTCAGGCGTTTCCTAGTAGGTGATATAATCACTCACTTGCAATCATAAAGGTTTCCACTAAATGCTTAACAATTTTCTTAATGGATGACAGAGAGTGTTCACGTGTGAAGCGTCGCGCCATTTTACTGTATATTGGCAGATATGGATATCAAATACTAGGTGAAATGGGGAATGTTGTAATACATCAAGTGGCCACTTAACCCAGCCAATGACAGGTCATAAGCCCTGTAAACGCCTAGATATCCATATTCCCTTCCAAATTTATCTTCTCTGTTGAGATATCAAATTGTAATAATACAATAAAGTAAGTACGTAGTGGAATAAATTAAAAAATAAGACAATCAAAATAAAGCAGAGGTTGTTATGGGTTCGATTCATCCCGATGGCGGTCATTATGAAATATTTATTTGAAAACTATTTTCAAATAAGAATATTTCATTACAAATTAATATTGAATATTAAATATTTCAATTTTTTAAATTTTTTTGTGTGATACCAATTGGCGCTGAAGTGTAAAACTGATCACAACAAAAGATCAAGATTCACTGCACTTGGTGTACCAATGCAGTGCCCTAAGAACCATTGGGTGCGGATAAGGGAGAGTAGGTAGTAGTTGTAGTGGCGCAGGATGTGGATTTGGGTTGATAGAAAATTAGTGTTAAATAAAAGAACTTGTTTTTTATATTGATTATATTTCGTTTTGGCACGATAGACATTAATGAGCCTTCAAATATTACAATAATAATTATAATAAATCCCTATTCTTAGACTATATTATATTCTACAACAATATCAGGTCAAAATAAATAGCAACAAAATCGTTCTGACTATTTCTGAATACATATTAAATAGATAATACAACTACATAATTATTTCATAGTGGAAAACTGAGGCAAGTATCTAGATAAATATTAGGATTAAAAGTAGTTAAGTTCCTTTTTTGCTTTACAAATATAAAAATAATATTAAAAAAAAAAACAGAACAAAACAGTTATAAATATAATTTAATTTCAAAATACACAGTGACTTCTTTCATTTGAAAAAAATGTTTGCATTGAAAAAAAAACATGGAATACATGATTTCTCCTATACTTTATGCAAATAATGATTTCAGTTTTATTTAAATAGGTAGCTGATATAACGACATGCTTAATAATTTACAAAAGGTTTTAATCTGACATACCAGGCTTAAAACAGTCAAAGCCAATCACACCTAGGTAAACTGTATCTGGAGGGCCCATGTTGGCAGAACACAACATATTGCTAATACTTTGGGCCCTCTGGCTTAAAACAGTGGTATCACACCTAGGTAAACTGTTGATTTTTGTTTGCTTAGTTTAAGTAACCATAATTTGATTTTTGTTTTTTAGTTTAGTAATATAAGTAAGCATTTTTTATTTATGAAAGTATTATCCGTTTAGGTCAAATACTTTGTTTATGTCTGAAATAAGGATAAACAAATTGAAGTGTTTTATGAAGTATCTGGTCAAAATATTAAATAGGTTTTTATAAGAGTGTGTTACTGTGAGCTTGGGAAGAACGTTATTTTATTTATGTAATTATTTACAACTAAACGTTACATTTCACTATGGAATTTCTTTTCAGAATCTTTCTGAATATTTACCGAACGCTTTTTATCAACAATTCCAGATCTTAATAACTACGTTCTAAACACTAATTTAATAAGTTGTTGATATTAAATCCTACGTTTGAGATAATAATCGCACAAATACATTCACTTACGTCTAAATATTCGATAATTCTAGTAAAAAGGTAGGTGTTTACAAAAAATAACAGTGCATAATAAATTTAGGATACTTATTTACAAGGGCAAGTTAGGAAAAATTAGTTTCATCGCAGAAATCTTGTACCAAATACAAATTAACGAACATCATTGTTTGAAGTTAATGTAAAGACCTAATAATGCAGAGATCTTACTCATGTCTCAAAATCTTTATGTATCAAATAAATAATCATATTATAATACATAATAGTAAAATATATTATGTTATACTGTATTGTATAATGAGTGATTGTTTTTTTTTGGTTTACATGTAAATGTATTTTTATAAATAATGTATACTAATACAGTCCAGTTTATTGTAGTTTCATGACAACTTCATAATTTGATAATAAAGAAAATAAAAATTAAGTTGACCATTACGAAAGTTAAATAATTTATAATTCTGATCAAAATTGTTGATAGATTATAAAGTATTAAAGGGAAACACGTGATTTAGCAAGTATGTAATATTTGGTGAGTACAGGCCTTAGAAAATATAATATTTATGCTCTATAGCAAGTTATAAAAACTGGCATGTAATCACATTATGGAAACGTTTCCTATAATATTATTATGTTATTTTCTACATAATTTCTCACTTGTGTTATGGCAACATTACGTTTCATGGCCGCCATACAAGTAATTACACTGGCAATACTTTCAACAAAAGTTTACATTGAGAAATCAGCTCTTCTTTCATTGAATTTACATTGAAGACAATGTTTTCTTAAAGTTTATGTATGTAGGTAGGTACTTATAATTTACCAAGTATATTTTATTTTAAGTAAAAAAAATCAGTAATTAATTCATATTTGAGTTAAGATTGTTATATTAGAAGTATTCAGAACGCTGTATTTTATGTGTATATGGTTCTAAATCTACAATATTAAATTTTTTATATTATTCAAATCAATCATTCTTTCATGCTTGAAATTCGTTTTTTACTCTGTATTAATATAATGCTCATAACATCTTAATCTATAATAAATAACTTAACATAAAAATCAATATTTACGTGTTTATAATAATGCGTTTTATATTTACATAATAACTGCTAAAAATTATAATCGCGACGGTGCGTGTTTCATAAAATGTAAAAACGATTTTCAGTTATTACTGGCTCCAAAATAATGCTTAAAGTAAAGTTATTTACATCCCTCTTACAAAGTTATCAACATTTTAATGGATGTTATAATGAGAGTGGCAAAGAATATATTATTTTCTTACATTAGATCATATTTTTATGTATTATCTCTTTCTAAGCTATTGCAATGATTTGATACACTTTTTATAATATTTATTATTCTGTTACACTATCATTTACAAAAGCCTGCATCTGATTTCTAATCATATTCAACTAGGGCTTCCAATTTCTAGGATAATATTTTTATGGCCAATTAATATTTCCATTTGGGATAAGTACCTTAATTTATAAAATTTTGATGATATATTTCGGAAAATGTTGATTTCCATTCAAATATATTTTCATCAATCAATTTTAACATTTAAAAAAAATTGAAAGCCCTACTTTCACGTATGTATGTCCTAATGTATAGGTATTATGTATGTGTTCTTATGATCCTATTTGGTATAAATAAATTGCACGTTTTAAAGCAGATATTGTAGTCTTTAATCTAATAATATAATATTACAATGTCTACGGCAGCTATTATCATATTTACGATGAATATTTTTCATTCTCTTCGTGATAGATTTTTTAAACATTTTCTGTGACATTAGAAAATGCATTTGATGTATTAAAAAAAAAAGTTTAGTGAAATGTTTTTTGAGTTGGGAACTTCGTTACAGAAGTAGTTATAATGTATTTATGTTACTTTTGTAGCAGCATAATTTACATTTTTACTTGTTATGCTTATTATGGTACCTTATTGATGGTGGATCTATATGAATTTGATTAAAATATTCATAAAAGATGCGTTGTTAAACATAATTATGTGGTCTATTTGGAATGTTTTATTCATAATTATTAATATAGGTATTTTCAGAATGTAATAAAAATTATGTGATTTGTTGATTAATGCAGCATATAATTGTAAATTTATATATTTTATTAATAAAACTACCTGTATATTTTTCTACTCTATGGCACTAGAATATTGTTTACTGGTGTTTGAATCCGATACATTACGTTAGGTATATTTTTATACATTAGAATTATAAGTTTTTGTGAGACCTTTCAAATTTTTTCTGCCGTATTAAAAATTTGAATAACCATTTTTATAATATAGCCTACTTAAACACTACGTATTTAATATTTACAAATGTCAACACATATGAATTTATTCGGGGAATAGTAAATTAGAAAAATATATTAAAAATTCAACAAAAAATTAAACAAACTATTTACATAAAAGGTACTTTTATCATTTTAAACACAATCTTAAATAACAAACAGAATCACAACCACTTATATTAAGTAATATTATGAGTATTCTTCAATCAGAATAGAATATGGCGGCAAGTAAACTCATAATCCATGTTGATAACTAAACATTGCGAGTACCTACTGTCCCTACAATTTACTTATTTTTAAGAAGAGTCTAAACTGTTAATAAGTACGGGAATATTATTTACAGAATTTTACACAGGCAGGGAATTTTACACATAAATTAAGTATCTATCTTTTAAGAATTATTGTTTACAGCTACCTGATCTTACGCAGAAGAGTCAAAACTATCGTAATAATAATTATCATTATTACAAATGTTATACTTTAACCATACAACTAGTGATTACATTGTATGCGCAATATCTAGCTACGATGCACGATGCAAAGTATAATGTGGTTTAAAACCAATTAACACAATAATTCAATGGCAATACTTGGATTAATAATTTATTTAAACACATCGATCATTTCGAAGGGCTTATCCTAACACCGAGAACCTGTCAAACAATTGGAAAAGTAATAAATATAATAACTACTTATTATGAAGAATTTGTTGCTAATGTCGGGGGCGCCTCAGGAGCGAGGGTCTACCAGGGTTCTGGTCGAGGGGGAAGCTGGTGCCCGAAGGCTGTGAACGGTCCATAGGATCCGGGAAAGGGGGAACCAAGGCTGGGGTCTTTCCCGGTAAGCCTCGGCTCAATCGTCCTCTCTACCCGGACTTAAATCATACGCTGTCCCGTTCCCTGGAGAGAAAGCCATCGCGTCAGGGGGGGATAGGCTATCTGTAGGATAGTAGTAAGACCTATCGCTCGGACCTGCTCCGTTCATCATCCCAGGAGGGGAAGCAGACGGTCTTCCGGACCCTGATGTCCCCGGTGAAGTTAACTCGTTACCAGGGGATAGGAATCCTAATTCCGGGGCGCCATCTCGACACCACAGCTGTCGCATTTCTTGTCGTCGAGTGCGCATGAGTGTTTTGTACTCCGATATCCTCATTTTCTTCCCGTCTACGATGCACGTCCTCTTCGGTCGTGGGCGGTATCTGTAGTCAGGGTGTTTCTCCATGTGGAGTTTAGATAATCTCGACTGTTCCTCGTAGTAAGGCTGCTTCTCAGCGTTGGACATGGCCTTCCACCTAGCTCCGAGTATCTTGGATATGTTGGAGTTGTGCATGTCTGGACAGGCCTTGAGGATCTTCCGCCTCTCGTCCTTGGCCCAGACCATGAAGGCGTTCATGGGTCGCTTGATGTGCGGTTTGTTCTCGCCATCCCGCTTCTGTTGTCTCACCATTTTCCCCTTGTCAGCTGCTTCATCGTTAGTCTTGTAAGTTGTATCAGCTCCCCACACTGAAAAAGGTAAGAATTTTAGTCAAAAGTTAGTGGTAGATTAATAAGTATCGCACATGTACAATAATAGTGGCACAAGTCAGTACAATTATGCAGTAACGTTGGTAAAAAGTAAATATTATGCTTTAATAGTAAGTAAGTAGCTACACAGTTACACAGGTATTTTTTCTTCCTTCATCCTTCCTTTCTTTTCCTCATACGAACCAAATAACAATTATAATAATAACGTTTTATTATTTCATACATGAAGGTAAGACGGTCAGTCATAAGGTGTGTCCATCCAAGGTTCATGCAATCATTGAAATGTATTGTGATATTTTTTAATGCTTATCATTTTGTATTAGCAAAGTGAAAAAGAAATATGAATTCAATGTTGCCAGTTATCAGATTTTTATTTAGTTTTTTTACTGAAGGACTTTTTATTTTGTATTTATCTAGCAATGTTGACATGGCATTCTTCTTCTAATAATGATCTCGCGATAAATCTCCCACAATACCACGAACTATTACCTACACACCTACAGCGATCCTTTTTATTTTGTAAATTGCCTCACTGAATGCACTGCTGATTTTCACCGCTTCAATTTACTCTCGATTCAACATAATGTATTTATAGGATCCAAGGAACACGCAGTTGTAGGTATTAGGTATAGATAGGTACTTTGCAAGCAGTGAAACGTTTATAGGCCCAGTCGCACAACGCAACGGCACAACAACTGAGATTCGCATTTGATTTATAGTAGGGTCCGTTTGTTTACAGTCCGACATCGGAGCTCTCATCTCACATCAAAATAATATGAAATGCGGAAACGGGCCTTCAAAGCAGCGGAAAACGATGCGGCGGACGTATTTCGTAAATTAATATTACCCGCCGTTAGGTAATTTATTACGTCCTACACGCGCAACATCGAAATGGTTTATTATTAATCGCGCAAACTGCCATTTTGTTCACCATCGCCACCGATAAGGCCGAGATTCGCGCGGAAAGTTTGAATTTGCAAAATGCAATATGGCGGCGCATAACGGCTAGATGTCAAGACCATAAACTATAAACTGGCCGAAAATACGTCAAAATTTGTAAATTTAGACTAGAAAACCTAGAGCGCCGACACGCTTAAGTAAAATGTAAAATTATTATATCTGACTCCACGCTCCCGAGGACAATTTTATAATTAAGAAATGCCTAACAATGTTTTCTTGTAATAATTAAATTTAACGCGTCGCGTCGTGGCGGCTAATGTCAACAATTTTGTGGCCGGAAGAAAAATACAATTTTCATTATGTTGACAAAGAAAAAATTAATGAAAAGAAGAACGAGTCGAAAAGAATATGGAAGCGATAAAAGGTTTATATTAGGTGGTAATGTTTCATTACTCTTCTTGAAATGCGAAATACAAATACAAAGAGAAAGAAAATGTAAACAATTTTGACGATTGAATCGCTTACACGATTTACCTACATGGTGAAATTTGAACTAAAAAAAGTGAATAGGTACGTTGTAATTACCTACATATCAATTTCCTTTCCTCCTAAAATGTCAGTCAGGGTCTCAATGGAGGGGGTGTAGGGAAAAGAGGGGAGGGGACAGAATGCATGTATGCATCTCACTATCATCATAATAAGAAACCAAAAAAACGAAGATTTTAAAAACCTTTGTTTTTTTTTCTCGTGAAGTTGACTGAAGTTAAAGATTGTATAGGTCGCTACTTTATACATATAGAGACATTTCGGGAGAATGTTGAGCTAACGTAACCTCAAAATGGTCAGAGAGGCTTCATCAGATCGAAGATTTGGACTATAGGTCAACTTTCGGTTATACTCCTTGAGTAAACATAACATAATGGTCGAAGGGGTTTCATCAGATAGAAGGTTTGTACTAACTTTCCGAGCTCATCTGGAACGTTTAAGGGGTTTCATCAGATCGAAGCTTTGTACTAACTTTCCGAATTCATTTGGAACTTAAGGAGGATGCAGAATGATACAATGGTCAAAAGGGCTTAATAAGATCGATACGTTGAATTATATACATACTGTTAAATGGGGCTCCGTAGTCAGGGTCCTCCTTGAGCTGTTGGGGCACCTGGGGCGCCGGGGGCGGGGCCTCTTGACGGGGGGCGGGGGCGGACTGCAGGGCGTACAGGGCCCTCTGGAAGGGCTCAAACTCTGAGACCTGCGGCTGGAAAACATCAATGTAGTTCAAGACGGATTTTATCAACTAATTCAATAAATTACAAAGCCGGAATAATCGACGTGCGTGCATGATAAGAATGAATTATTATGAATGTAGAGGAAGCAAAAGCAGTTTCAGGATAGAGTGGGGTGGTATTACATCCACTCTGTCCTACCCCTTCGGAGAAATGATGTGATGGTTATAACGTTCGTTCAGTTCAGTGTCGCAATTTACGTCGTTGATTTGCTTAGAATATGATTACAGCTTGTAAAATATACAAGTAAAAATATACCTTTTGAAATAACATGAAATTCGAAAGTAAATAATATAACCACATACATATAAACAAGCTCAATATTTCTAGCAGACCTCTAATACTACTAACCTTTCTCATCTGCACCCAATGGTGCATAGGGCACTGCATTGGTACACCAAATGCAATTAATCTTGATCAATTTAATTGTTAGATGAAAGCAAAGATAATCTTACTTTTCAGCGCTAGTCAAAGGTATCATAATAATATATGAAATATTTTTTGTGAAAATCACATTCAAATAAATATTTCATATTGACCCCCATCGGGAATAGAACCCGCAAACTCGAGCATGGCAGCCTAACGCGCTACCGCTACACCACTAGGCGGATAAAGCAGACTTCTTTTTGTACAAAATTTTACCTGTTTCGGAGTAGCTGGTTATCAAACAGTAGTTATAAATCCCCCTACCTGTTGCTGGTGTTGATGATGATGCTGCTGCCGCTGTTGTTGTTGTTGTTGTTGTTGTTGTTGTTGTTGTTGTTGTTGTTGTTGTTGTTGTTGTTGTTGTTTGTTGTTGCTGCTGGCGCGGCTTGCTCAGGTTCAGGGGCGTGTCGGGGTCTCGCGGGGGCGAGCGCGGGACTGGGGGGGCTCGGCCGTGGCCGGGGGGGCGCGGGCCACGACGGCAGCAACTAGAGAAAATACATTTAATAATATTATAAAAAAAAAAACAAATAATTAAAAACATATAAAAACAAAAACAATAATACAACAGATGAACATGTGACCAAGAGGACTCAAGGGTTCCTTTTATAACAATATAATAAATCGTCTATGTAAGTTCAATACCGCGTATGAGCCAATAAGTTCATAGGAGTAGATTAAAATTTTGAAATTGTTTAATAGGTGTCATGCAATCGGTTAAAGTCAACACCGCAAATAAAAAGTTTTCATTAAAAAAAAGGATCAATATCTCATATGCATTTAATTTTTATTTGAATTAAAGTATACTAGCATAAAAGCCTTTTGTTGCAAAAAAGAAAACACATAAGAAAGAGTTTACGAAATTTGTAAAAATTTTTTTTGTTAACTAAATTCTATGGTTTTTTGTCTTTTCTGAACTTTTTAATCAATGGCTCATACGCGGTATTGAACTTACACAGACGAATTTACTTAAGTTCAACTTGGCACGCAAGTTCTAGAGAACACCCATTTGCCAAAAATAATACGAAAGGTTATTATTCCACTATGACAATTTATTGTCTGTAGAAAGATAAGAACTTTCTTTTTAATATATTATTTTACATAAATCCACGAAATGCGCAGATTTTTAAATGAAAGCCAGATAATAATCATGTGGGAGTGGTTTCGCATTTTCCCGCCTTTAGTCGTGCTAGGAAAACTTCTATAGATTGTTCTATTGTGAATTGTGAACCAATCTATTGTGTTCCAAGTTCGAATAAAACGCCCCCGCGAGGGACGGTTGGCAGCGAATTGTCTATGGCCACGCCCAAAGAAAAGATTATTTATCGCTTCTCATTAGGAACAACTGTTGCCGCCAAAAATTATTGGCACGTCATAGCTTCATTCTTTTCTCGATCTAGATACAGAGATTATTCTGTTATTCAGTTACTTAGTTATTGGCACGTCATAGTGGTGATTCGGAAATAATTATAACAATGTTGAATCAGGGATGTCATCTTTTGACAATCTTAAGGATGATTTTTTTAATTGCTCAAGCTTAAATAAATAGAAAAAGTGAATCTGGATGGTAGGACTTATAAAATGTAGTATAACAACATTTTGAAAGTGAGACATATTCAGGCGTCTTCTAGTAAGTAATAAAGCTCGGAAAGAGCCTTACCTACACCAATGAAGAAGATTGCCAAAAAATGCTTAACCATCTTCTCAACAGATGTCACTAGAGGAAAAAAAATGCTAAAAACTGTCGATAAATAAACTCAAATGTGGATACTTCTGTACCAGCTCGATATAAATAGTAGTTTTTTTTTTTTCATAAATGGTTCAATTCTTTCTTTATTTTTAGTGCTTTCACACAAACATCATTGTATAGATTACGCAGAGAACATCATAGTCTAAGCTTAAATCGAGAGGCGCACAGTTTACACCCGCGCTGTGCAAGCGGGTTTCCTTTTTAATTTTTTTTTCCAATATATTTAAAATAAGTATTCTGTTGGCTGTCCCAAAAAAAAACCAAAAAAAAAAA
>JAGVSP010001446.1:0-73517 GCA_022494985.1 Micrasema minimum
GAAGGCAAGATGACTAGTCTCACGCTTCAGCGCCAGTGCAAGGTTTTGCCTTAATGTAACAAATTATCAAGATTCACTGCACTTGGTTTACCAATGCAGTGCCCGTGAAAGAGGAAAATAATTGAAGTAAAAATAATAGTAGTATTTTTTACTATGTGGATATTAAATAAATGAATAATGCTTTTGATATAACTATTTATGTAAAAATCATTAACTTTATTAATTTATTTTTACTGTTAGATACCTACCTAAATATTTTTGTGATCTGTCTATAAAACAATATGTATTTATAATTACCTGCAAAGTTATTAAATACTGCCCTCTTAAGCATTCAGAAAAATTAATTACCAGCAACGTGTGAATAAGATTACTCCCCTTTTTACAACCCTCATTACATTTTTTATCTGGTTACTTTTACCACCCATTTCCGCTTTATGTTGATCATTAGTAAAGTAACTCGCCAGAGCTTTTTGGCTTAAGGGAAGAAACATAATTAGTTTACGAGAACTACGGGACTTACGTCATACTTGACTTAGGGCAAGAAAAGTTAAAGATAAAGTTGAAGTCATGGCTAAATTCAAGTAATACACTTAAATACGTACCTACCTTCTCGTGGTAAAAAAGTTAAGCTTTTTTTGATTCAGGCAATTAGCGCAACACAAACATGGTGAAATATTTATGGCAATTCCATAAAGGCTAATCAATCACACATTGTATAATATATCCTGGAGAATAAACATCGGGTCATCATTTAAAGTTGGCCCCACTTATCATAACTTTCTCACAGGCTGCACGCATTGCAATAATCATTCTTTCTGCTAATGTACAGACACCTACGTGTATTACATGTATACATTATTACTGTACAGCACTATATTTTAAAGTAAGGTACAAAAGAAGACCGCAACAATAAGACCACTCGTTTTATAAAAATGAGAATGATAGGAAATATTTTAGTTCAAATTTTACCTTACAACTGAGTAAAAAAGTTGGAACAAGCTGTAGTAGAGCGGATTTGAATCCAGAAACCTAATCCGTAGTCCACAATATAATTTAATTTAATTACGTTCCCGGAATATTTTTTTTTATAAATCGAAGGGCGGATGCACGATGTCAAACGAATGATTTTTTGTGATGAGAAATTAATGTTTAAAAAAAACCTTTAAAGTGGCTTTTTCTATTTCAGCAGCTTTGGAAAATTCTAGAAATGTGTTTGGTCTAAGCCCCTGTTTTAAAATTCAATTTAAGTTTTTTATTTTTTTTTGCTTAAATTTATATTATTCTTAAAAAATATTATTGTAAACAATGGTCCTAAGGATATGCCTACCGAGTGTAGGTAATATCACGTATCAAGAGTGATGGAAGCCATCAAGTTCGTGATGTTGATGAGGACGAAGGCGATGGTGAGGGTGAGGATACATGTCGGGGTCACCTCGGAACAAGTTCCTCTCAACTCTCTCACCGAGTGACCCGCGCAAGGTACGTGAACCATACTGCGCTATCTCCGCCAAGAGTGATGGGAAACCCTCCAAGTTCGTGATGCTGATGAGGACGAAGGGCGGCGTGGTGAGGGTGAGGATACGTGTCGGGGTCACCTCGGAACAAGTTCCTCTCAACTCTCTCACCGAGTGACCCGCGCAAGGTACGTGAACCATACTGCGCTATCTCCGCCAAGAGTGATGGAAGCCTCCAAGTTCGTGATGTTGATGAGGACGAAGGCGATGGTGAGGGTGAGGATACATGTCGGGGTCACCTCGGAACAAGTTCCTCTCAACTCTCTCACCGAGTGACCCGCGCAAGGTACGTGAACCATACTGCGCTATCTCCGCCAAGAGTGATGGAACCCTCCAAGTTCGTGATGCTGATGAGGACGAAGGCGGTGGCGAGGGTGAGGATACGTGTCGGGGTCACCTCGGAACAAGTTCCTCTCAACTCTCTCACCGAGTGACCCGCGCAAGGTACGTGAACCATACTGCGCTATCTCCGCCAAGAGTGATGGAAGCCTCCAAGTTCGTGATGTTGATGAGGACGAAGGCGATGGTGAGGGTGAGGATACATGTCGGGGTCACCTCGGAACAAGTTACTCTCAACTCTCTCACCGAGTGACCCGCGCAAGGTACGTGAACCATACTGCGCTATCTCCGCCAAGAGTGATGGAACCCTCCAAGTTCGTGATGCTGATGAGGACGAAGGCGATTGTGAGGGTGAGGATACATGTCGGGGTCACCTCGGAACAAGTTACTCTCAACTCTCTCACCGAGTGACCCGCGCAAGGTACGTGAACCATACTGCGCTATCTCCGCCAAGAGTGATGGAACCCTCCAAGTTAGTGATGCTGATGAGGACGAAGGCGATGGTGAGGGTGAGGATACATGTCGGGGTCACCTCGGAACAAGTTACTCTCAACTCTCTCACCGAGTGACCCGCGCAAGGTACGTGAACCATACTGCGCTATCTCCGCCAAGAGTGATGGAACCCTCCAAGTTCGTGATGCTGATGAGGACGAAGGCGATGGTGAGGGTGAGGACACATGTCGGGGTCACTCGGAATAATTCCACTTCTCTATCTCCGGAAGCGACCCGCTTGATCCCTTACAGATTCATATTTTTCCAAATAAATACTTTAGTTATCACCTGGATTTGGAAAAATAAACTTTTGTTTTAATGTTTAATGTTAATAAGAGCCAATTTTTTTATCAACAATTGGTATGGATACATTAGTTAAAAAGTTAATAATGCGTTAATTTTTTTTTCGCGTTTTACAGTTTCTTTGAAATTTAGAATTCACCGAAAATCTTTACATTTTAAATATTTTCAGTAGCCATGTCTTTAAAATAAAAGTAATGTTACATAATACTTTTTAAAATTTTATACCTACTCGATCATAAGTAACCCTTAATTTGATGAAGTTTTGTTATAAAAACACACGAATCGTGAAGCCAGCATTTTGCCCGCTAAAGAATTTAAAAAATAAAAAAAATATGGAGATAGCCCAGTTTGTTCTCTGCCAACAATCTCTTCTCACTTCTCACGCTTTGAAAAACTTTTCATTATCATGTATGGGATATTTATATCGATTGGTGAATTTTCGATCACGACTGCAGAACACAGAACACGGGCCAATAGTAATTTTACTGTGTTTTTATATTTGATGTTCTCCTGTATACTTTTACCTATTCAAGGGTTGTCAGCTTTTTCATTGATAATTTCAGGACGTGTTAAGTTTACATAATTATCATTCACATCATATTATTACTGTTATTGTGTGGAGCGTAAATTGTGAATTTTTCGAATTAAAACGGATAAACTTGAATATCTAGAAAATCGGGACATGGAAACTACAAACTGTCCATATTGTATTATATTATGATAAATATAATTTTAAAAATAAATTATCGAAGCATAAGATTCTTCATTCTTAGAATGCATAAATAATTATTAATAAGCAATAAATAGTTATTAGATTGAGTTAGGATGTTGTTAATTATGTACCAATGCAGTGCCCATATGCACCGTTGGGTGCGGATAAGGGAAAGTGGTTAGTAGTAATTATTTTAATTTTTTATTTAAGTACACCAAAAACCGTTAGGGTCCTTATTAGCTTTTTTTTTAAATTTTAAATTTGTTATTGAAATCGTTACTTTATGTGATATTAATGTATAACATAATTTTGTAACTATTAATAAACACAAAGGTTACTACTCTACTGCCATTCTTAAGAGGAGTACTGAGGGTTTAAAAAAATCGTGTTTTGTCACTCATATGATGGAACCAAGTTAGCGGCGCATACAAAATGTGGTTTTTATTTTTTTTAGCGTAAAGTGAATTAATAAAATAAATTGGCATGCTAATTTTCTTGGGGTTTTAAATTAATAATTCTTTTTAATTTACTGTCACCTGTATTAACCTCTTCAACGCTTCAAATTCGGTTAACCAAGCGATAGTTTAGAGCCAGCTTAAAATATGAAAAAAAAAAACTGAAAATTTAGAAACACTTTCAGCTATTCCAAGATAGTTGACAACCCTATATTATTGAAATAAGTACCTACCTGCTCATTATTGGGCTTTACCAAAAGTGATCATTATTACACGGGGGTGGATGATTAATGATTCCCAATTATTTTTCTGTGTGATTATTTATTAAATTCCACGATTGTAAAAACGATCTATTAATATTTAGTCTTTACAAAGAAAACAGTTTTATTTATTTTATATATTCAAGAAATCCTATCGCCTAATCGCTTAGGTGATTGAATAATTCCTAACAGATTTTTTACAACTAATAATGTATCATTTTTTTAAAGAAGTATTGAAATAGTTTTGTAAAACGAACTCAAAGAAATGGGAATTTCACAATTACATCATAACAAGTATCAAGTAATATAAACTTTTCAGAATTACATTCAGGTAGATATTTTAATACACGAATTCTATTTTACATATGTTTTTAAAAATAGAAAAAAAAATCTGCTCTTTATTTCGCTAAAATTTGAAGGCTTATGTTAAATGTTACTCGCTGTTTCATCACCGTTCTCAAATGAACTTTTAACACAGTTCCTTAAGGGTTAAGCCATTCCTAGCCAACACATTGCATTTACAGCAACAGATTAGGTAAATATTATGAAAATAATCGAATAAGTAGATTTACAATTTTTTTTGTGTTTAATATTTGTAATTTTTCTGTGAAAAATTAAAATTTTAAAGATTCCTCGTGAAAAAATATTTAAAAATGGAGCTTATAAAAACGGACTGACCGCAAACAGATGCTTTAAAAGCACCCGTCTCCTAAGCGCACAAAAAGGGTCGTACTGAATATAAAAATTGATGCGTAGAACCAATGAAATGGCCATGTACCTTTTTTCTATTTTAGACGTCACTTACATTACAACTTGGTTAAAATGCCTTGAAATTAACAGACGCATCCTGCCTATTAATGACCTGTTTTGGCGAGAAATTGCGATTACTATATTTTAAAAAATAATTTCGGACATAATAATGACAACAAAAAACAAAAAAAAAAATACACAAGATATAAATCAAAATCTTTTTTTTTTTTCTAATTATCTAGTAGTCCATTATTCTGCTTAATCACATTGCACAATGAACATAATCGTTCGGTTGATAATATTGCACAATGGTAAATATTTCAAAATACATACATAAATTTAATACATAATACATATACTTATCTACGGGCACTAGCGTTAAGTGTGTGGGTGATGATCTTTATTGGTTTTAATGGTCACCATCAAGTTGTAAATTCATTTATCGGTTTGTTCCCTCTTCATGGTGATGCTAGATGTTAAGTATGTAAATTAATGGCTAATGGTGTATAACGTTTTGTCGTAAACAACTTAAAAGTTTTAGTGTTGCTAGTTAGTAAATAAATTGTAATTTACGAACGTATAAATCTATCATTTTAACGTTGTATTGATCCCTACCATTGGAGGAGTCACTACAATAAAAATTACAATGCATATGTAAACATTTAAAATGTGTGCATTAAAATATTTAAAAGTACATATTTCCCAACGCATTATGCGCTGTATACTGTAGATATTTTGTAGCTCTATATCAAGTCTGCGTCGACTAATTGACTCACCATACTCGTATATGCTGCTATGCTTAACGACTTTCTTCTCTATTGTCTTGTAATATCACACACGATTGCAATTTGCAAACAATGCAGTTTAAGGCAGTTGATGGCGGATTAAAGTTCAATAAGAATTAGCCGCATCTTGGAAACAAGTCCGAGGGCCGAATTACAAGAAATAGCCACAGAAAAATCGCATGAGAAGACCTTACTAGGTTGACCTATAATAATGATAATATGGAGGGAAATAATCTGAGATAGATGACGCTTATATTTATTAAATGAAAATTAATCATAACGATAAAGAATACTTGATAATAAAGAAATATTTGAATATCACTTCGTGTGATTTCATTGATACCTAAACATGGTGTAATAAAACTCGATGTACAAGCGAAAAACCACCCTGTATATGATGGGTTATCTCCGATATTCTATGCACCATATTCGATGTCCTATGCACCATTGAGTGCGGGTAAGGGAAAATAGTAGCAGTATTAGTATTACAGTCGATATTTCGTTGTTTGTCTTGTAATTCATACCTCGCAGTATAACATCATGTCGCGGGTTATCTCCGATATTCTATGCACCATATTCGATGTCCTATGCACCATTGGGTGCGGGTAAGGAAAAATAGTAGCAGTATTAGTATTCCAGCCGATATTTCGTTGTTAGTCTTGTAATTCATACCTCGCAGTATAACATCATGACGCGGGTTATATCCGATATTCTATGCACCATATTCGATGTCCTATGCACCATTGGGTGCGGGTAAAGGGAAAATAGTAGCAGTATTAGTATTGCAGTCGATATTTCGTTGTTTGTCTTGTAATTCATTCCTCGCATTATAACATCGTGACGCGGGACGCGGGTTATGTTAATGGGGGCAGATCGTTTCTCCTGAAAGCCTCCCCCTAATTACCGCCGAGAGTGGGAGATCCGCACGAATCGTGACGCATCTCCGATATCCCCTGCCCTCTCTTACGTCCACACACGGCCTGGGCTCGGGGCTGGGAATCATATATATGATGGGCTAGGAATCATAAAGCACCATGAATACTACTCTGCACTGTCGAAAATAAACTGAGAAAGCAACTGTTACTACTTTCCTTTATCCGCACCTAATGATAAGGCGCTGCATTGATACACAAAGTGCAGTGAATCTTAATGAAACTGTGAATACTGTGTTATAATTTATAACATTTCTGTCTAAGAAATGTGTCTCTTCGTCTTCTTATGTCAATATTTTACATTTAAAAAAATTAAGTTCAATAAATCAGTGCCGGAAAAAAAAACACGTTTTTGCAATTTCCTGAATATTTACCTTTTAAGTTATTGCAGTTTAGTATTCACAGTGCGATATACATGGTTATTAAAATCATAGCCAAAAAATTATAACACAATTAAAAATAAATATGATATGTTCACTATTTTTAAATAACTCCATATATGTGTGAATATTTAAGAAAAAAAGATCTTATGGAAAATCTATTATATTTTTATTGTTAGTGGAAAGTAACTACATAGGTACATTTATTTCTCATTGGAATCTGAAAGGCTTAAGTATTTACCGGTTTCCTGACATGGTCGATTGAAATTTTTATTTTTATTAAAAAATTTAATCTACAAGAAGTGATATATTAGTGTTGTACCTAACTGTCAATGAAACACGATGTTTAAAAAAGATGTATTGAAATGTACTTAAAATTCTACTCCCATTTCTTCTAGCATGCTCGTTAGTACAGTCAAGAAGAGAAATATTGAATCATGATTCTTTTATGAAAATTCATTATTTTTATTAAATTTTGTATAATTTTGCTGTAACATTTTTTTAAAGTTTAATTTATTTTTAAAATATCTACAAGGAAACCTATTTCAGTGAACCAAAAATGCTCCAGTAAGTTTATACGGATTTGAATTTTGGGTAACCCGAATCGGGCAACACCTGTGCGGGCTCCATAATCAGTAAGTACACGCTATCCGAAAGCTGAGTGCTTTCATGATTCATGGGAACCTACATAGGTACCTTTATGTCGTGAAATCCCCATGGCGTGGTCGCCGGTCACCGGCTAATCTCAAATTTTAGTGCTGTCAATTTTATTTTATTATGCCTTCGACTCGTGAAAAATAATTCACTAGAAGGACGTTTCCATACAAGTTTTCTAAAAATATTCGCTTCCTAGGGTTAATTTCTAATGTCTAAAGACTCAACTTTGAAACGTGTGACGTAGGTGTCCGGTGACGAGGTAGATGCCTAGTGATGACGTAGTAAATGACGGGGTGGGTCACTAGCTGTCACTAAGCACAGACTAGGCAAGGTAGTATTTTTCAAGTTAATATGGAATGCCACTTTTCTCTGAATTTTTTTTCGAAGATTATGCTAAGTAAAACGACGCGTTATTGGTGTTTGATGCGTAAAAGATTATCGGGATACTCAAAGGAGTTAACATTAAAATAAACATACACAAAGTCTACGTATACAATCCCCTATGATTATGATTTTTGCAAACAAAAATAACTTTCCTGAAAATTTATGGAATAATTATCTAATTTTTGCATATACTATTGTAAGATTATTCTATGTATTTTTGTAGTTCATTATAATGTTATAATTTTTTATTTACTACAAATAATTCCATTGGCGTATTTTTAAACACTTTCTCTTAAAAAAACGGTGTAATAAATTGTATTTTTTAAAATTAAACCCTAAAAATCATAATTGTGAAATAAGTCTATGCTTATTTCAGAATAAGAATGTTATGTCAGCAAAAATTTGAAGCATAAAGTCTATGCATAGTTCAGTTCTCGTTAGTTGAGATGACGCGACTTTCAGCTTAAACCGTTAATATTATAAATTGTGTGCTATTGTTATTAATCTATTTTATTGTTAAAAACATATTGCAAAGTACAAATTAAAAATACTAAATTTGTCCTCTGGGGTAACCCGTGCCGAGGACTAATTTTACAATTTTTATTATTTTTTAATTACTAACATACAATGGATCCATACATGTGTGTTTTGAATTGATTGTAAAATTAAAATTATGAAAGAAGACTATCTATTTGGTTGAATAATTTTGTTTATCTCTACTCTACCCACCTCCACTATCCAATTTGACACAGCTTTTTTGAAAACAAGTTCCTGTTTTATTGTTCTGATGGCCAAAGGGAGCACGTTGTAGAGCTTGACAGCATAATACACATAATCCCTCTGACCAAAAGTAGTGTGTGTCTTTACTTGCTTCAATATTTTCTGTGTTCTGGATCGTGTGGCTCTTGGGGAGGAGTTTGCAGGTTCAATTTCAGGGTAGGGGTGGTGCAGGGTTGTAGGTGAATAATTGAGTGAGTGTATGTAAGTTAAAATTGTTTTGGCGTAAAGTTGTTTAGGTGTCATTTGTATGGGGACTTTAAGGATTGTTTTGATGATGAATTTTTGAGCAATATAAAATAACAATACAAGAATGAAAAAATCAATATCAATTTGAAAATATTTAATGAATTTGGTTATTTTCAAATAACAAGATGTTTATATGCAATAACGCCATTCATTCAAAATCAACTCAAATCTTTTGTCGTTTGTCGTACCTAAGCATTGTGTTATACCTACTATTTACAGACCCCTTCAATGAACGAAATATGAAATACCTACTTAGATTAAAATCTTGTTTTTTACTATGATATTTAAATTTATGTAATTGCAAAATAGTTTATTGTTTATCTTTGGCACGGTTGGTCATATATAAATTAAATCGTCGTTGCGCCTGCAAAAATCTGCGGAACATTTTTTTGCAAATATTTTTTTATTTAATAAATATAAGATTATTTTATTGAACCTTCCATTAGTATAATACTAAATCCGACGTATAGTTATGCATATAAATTTTTTTTGTCAACAGATGAAAGATATTTTTGAATAATTTTTTAACCGGGTTGTGGTCTAGTGGTAGATTCAGGGATTCCGGATTAGAATCTCTAGGTTCGAATACCACTCCAGCACAACTTGTTTACTGCTTTCGGGCAAAGTTATTTCCGACTAAAAGTGCCCGAAATGGAAATATTTGAGTATTTCATAAGAGTTCAAATGTTTACTTTTTATTTTTTTTCTGAAGAATTGTATTTATTTACATAACGGAATTTGCAGGCGCAATTCGAAAAATACACCGTACAAACGCTATTAATTTCATTGATTACATTATACAAAATTATACGATTCAAAATCAAATTATAATTTCGATTAATAATGTAACTAATAGCTACATTATTAATCGAATCTAAGCTTGATTGTACCTGAATCGAAACTTCAGAAAAGAATTCCTAAATACGCTTATCCGAAGATATTAATTACAATAATTATAATCTTAGCCTTCTTAATCTATCGCTTGACCCTTGCCCCATCTCAGAATGGTTAGATGTTCTTCGTGCCCACGTTTAACCCCATCTGTCAAACAACAGGTTCGAATGAAACCGAATAAATATGGGCGAGGTTTCATATGGACTATGCGTCCGTTATAGTTAACGTGGGTGAGAAAGGCATTGGTTTAGTCAACTTATTATTCTTTTTCACGAAGTTCCTCATGACTGGTTTATATTTATTCGTCCATTATAAGACTGGGCGGGTCCCGAGATCGAGGCATGTATGGGGCAGTATGAAAACGATGTTTTGAAGTAAATAACACAGAGATTGAATGGCAAGCTTAAGCAACCAGATAGATCCATTATTGCGGCATAATATCGTGGGTATACTGGCAAAAAACGTTAACTCTAATATACCTGTTTTGAGAAATCAAGCATTTAAGTTTTTTTTTTCCAATTTTATTTAATTTTGTTTATTCTATTGCATTATGAGTTGAAACTTTAATTATTTCTCATTTTTTCAAACATGTAATTAATTTTCATACTTAGAAAAACTTTTATTGTTAATAGCAGTATTTCCTTTTTATTTTAGAGAAAGAAAGAAATATGATTTTAGGTTAGGTACTTCAGAAAAGAAGCGCTTTATAAGTTATCCAAAATTTGTGTTTTTGCCGATTGTAGAGCTTTAAAAACTTAACAATACTGCATCATTAAATCCAAACAGCATATTTTCGAGTTAGCGTTTTTTGCCAGTATACCCACGATATATTACTACAGAAAATATTTATGTTTGGGAAAAATCTAACTGGTTTTTATGTTTCTAATTGACTTTTACTATTATCTTTATGTGTGTAATTTTTTATTAATTTTTTCAAGATGTGAATTATTCCAAATAATTATTTATCCATTTATTTTATACGGGTAAGTCATTATTTATTCAATATTTTTTTATAATACCTATATCTCTCTCTTTTTTATCAACGCCCCACGACTGAGGACAGTGATCACATCAACGATTCTGTATTCATGGTGCAGTTGCACTAACTAACTAACTAACTAACCATCACGCCATTTCCCCGAAGGGGTAGGCAGAGAGGATAGAACGCCACACCACTCTGTCCTGGCACACTTCTCTTGCTTCCTCCACATTTATACATCTTCTTACATGCCCACTTTCAAGCACTTGTTTTACTTGATCATGCCATGTCTTTCTCGGCTTTCTTCGATTTCTACATCCAGGCACAGTCGCATTATATATTCTTTTAGCCGTTCTTTCATCATCCATTCGCTCTACATGACCGAACCATCGTAAAAGACCTTTCTTAATTTTGTCGATAATGCTTATATCAGCCTTGCACTCTGCTCTAATTTCGACATTTGTATACCTATCATACATAGTCTTACCACACATTCGCCTGAGAGATCGCATTTCAACTGTATTCAATCTTCTTTCATCCTTCTTTTTCCAACACCACGCTTCACTACCATACAAAAGGGTTGGTACCAGAACTCCATTATAAACAGTTGCACTAAATAGTAAATAAACGAATTGTACAAAAATTTCTGTAAATGCAGAAAAATTAAATCACAAAAGCATTGGTTCATCTGTTTGAAAATCTAGTATAAAGCTAGATACGGTCATTTAAATTGAAAGCTTAGGGTTTTTACATGCAATCGGTGACGTCACCAAGCTTTAAACGATCGTATCTCGGTTATTAATTATCCCATAATGTTATAATGATTTTTAATTTTACTTTTTCACAAGCCTATTTTAATTCGAAATATTTTTAGCACTCTCATTAGGTGGCTCATTCCTTCATTAGATGCCTCGATTCTGATTCACGAATACAGCTCGAGGCGCGGCGGGAATTTCGATACGAAGGGTCTCATGATGAACCCGCGAAGTGAAAATATTAAGATTTACTACGCTTTGTATAAAACAACGATCAATTTATTATTTCTATTTTCTTACGCAATACGAAAATCTTTTGTGCTAAACAATATCTTATAATATCACAAACCATTTTACTTGTACATTTAAAATAAAAATTGATAGCTTGATTATTTTGCAGCTAAACAAGAATTGCTATTTAATAAATTCGTTTTTGTATACGCGTATTAATCTGTGGTGAAGATTCATTTGTGTATTAACGACGACCTCATGGTAAAAAGTAAAGTTATTACAAGATATTTCATTTTTGAGCATGTATGCATTGAAATAGTGAATAAAATCCTTTATCGATTCCTGTATGTGAGAAAAGTAAAATTTGTGCCATAATAAATACCTATGTAAAGGAATCACAACACTGCTGGTTTTCCCAAATAAGTTTTTTTTTAATAACAATAACTTAATAGATTGCATAGAAAAAAATTTATAATTAAAAAAAGTCGTTTTTTAAATTCTGTATGTAGCCCAAAGTACTAAAATTAATATGGTATTTTTAATTTGTATTTATTTTAAATGCTATTTTATAGTGATCTTAATAACATTTATTTCTTGTCAACTCTAGTTAAGCGGCGACGTATAAGGAATTTGTGTGGGAGAATGTGTTTATTCAATTTTCCCATATAAGCACGATACATAAGTGATTTTAAGAGCTTGTAGCTTAGATTAGATCGTGTCATTCGATAAATTATTGCAATAATCGAATATACACTATTTCAATGGATTTTGGTTGTTAACACAACTTTTGTTATTTTAAACGCCTACTTATTTTTAATTTATGCTTCTTATAAATATAAATAAATACCTACTGCTATGACGCATGACGGTGTGTGTATGAGTACATGAGTAGACCTTGGAAACGTTAACTAAGAAATATAGTTGAGTGTTTCAATTCATTTCCCGTCCCATTACAGAACATATCTAAGTAAATAGTCGGTATGGCTTGCTCATATTTTGGGAGAGAGGAACGCGAAATACACACGATTACATATCTGACAAAAACCGGGCAACTATTTAATGAGATTTGTGGGCCACTTGAAATAAAACACTCATATTATGATATGCAAGCGAAAAATACCCGCTTTTCAGAAGAACCTGTTTCAAATATTATTGATATCCCAACAGAGACAGAGAAACTCTGCAAACGAACGTGGATTATCTAGGCGTTAACAGGGCTTATGACCTGTCATTGGCTGGGTTAAGTGGCCACTTGAAGTGTTACAACATTCCCCATTCCGCCCATCATCTGACAAATTTCGGAACAAATAATAATAATTACTCTATTAGTATGATTTATCACGCGTCGCGCGTCGTTTCACTTTCAATGAGTTTTTTTCACTGGTGGCTTCTGTTGAGAAAATTGTTAAGCATTTGGTTATCAACTTTGTTTTGGTGTAGGTAAGATTCATCCGAATTTAATTACTAACTAGAAGACGCCTGAAGATGTTTCTTCAATTTATTTGCTTAGAATCTGTTTCCTTTAGCATTGTCTCGCGACCATTTAATCTGACCATCGCATTGGCATTATGGTGAATGCTATCCACACTCCCACCTCCCTGGCTACCTACATTGTGTTGGAGAAGGCTCGGAAGGAATCCACCTCAGTGATCGATATCTCCGAGACATTGTTCGGCCACTCTACCATGAATCTCGCCGTGTGACGCTTCGGGAATA
This sequence comes from Micrasema minimum, assembly GCA_022494985.1. Lineage (NCBI taxonomy): Eukaryota > Metazoa > Arthropoda > Insecta > Trichoptera > Brachycentridae > Micrasema > Micrasema minimum. The sequence goes on from JAGVSP010001446.1 coordinate 13,565, forward strand.
TAATCTGTCGCGAGAGATACGAACGGTGTTAAACACAAGTTTTTTATTTCTTATACTAGCAGCTTTTAACCATTTATGTTGGAATACCGGCCATACTTACAGTGCTTGAACATAATATTTGAAATCTCAGAATAAACATGTAGCTTTTTTAACATAAAAACACAGAATCGATGCATGTAAGTATTTCTAAGAATAAGTGAGGAGGAACTTTACAAAGCAAATTAAAATGTTGTAAACTAGTAGATATGATGTTTTTTATTATTTCGGTGATCGGTATACAATAGTGCATTACAAGCAATGAACACTGCGTAGGTACACCAAGAAATCTTATAAAGGATAAAAATGATTTTACATCAATTGCACATAATTATGTCGCACAGTTTACATGAATTTCTCTTACTATCTTTATGAATACACCCAATCCCGATAATTTCTATAAAATCAATATTTAAAAAAAAAATAGATATGGCTATTACTTAGATTTTTAAAATGTAACATGAACACGATTAAACAAATCTAGTTGCTGTTCAAATTATTATTTTTAGGACAACTATCTAAATAAATATAATAGGATACCAATTTGTTGGGCTATTTTTATCTAATATTGTTTTATTAAATATGTAAAGCTTTCTAAGCTCTTACTTTACATACTGATATCTCAACAGAGACGAGCCTTTTGGAAAGGAAAAATACATATCGCGTTTTACAGGGCTTATGACCTGTCACTAAACATCTCGTCTATGTTGAGATATCGATTGTAATTGAATAGCTCGTAATGGGTAAAATCCAGTTTTTGTAAACACTAAAAATGTTCTCTATTATTATCATTAAAAGTTTTACATTCCACTATTTTATACGGCAAATTCTAATATTTTAAACAGTTTTATGAATAAACCGCAATTTTACATTTCAATGTAAGCTAGTGAAATGCCATCGAAAACAGGTAAAAGTTAATAACTCTGGAAGCACAGGTAATTAAATTTTACGCTTTTTTGTAATAAAATAAATATGAAATTGAATATCATCTCTTTGTGGGAGAATGATTCTCCACAATTTTTTTAATGTGTAACAATGTTTTATTTCAAAGTTTTGTAACAATGTAACCAAGCGGAATTCGCTATGAGAAAAGTGGAAAACAATGATTGCGTTAAATTATATTAAATTTCTTCTGTAAACACGGAGGCGAATTAATATGTTTAATTACCTTGCATTAATTAAAGTGATAATTACTACCAACTCAAAAATAGAAGACACTTTAGTAAAAATAAAAAATACTATTATCACTTTTCTCACTACATAGAAAGTTGATCCCCAATTATGGCAAGAGAATTCATTATTAGCGATGTTATGATTGTTCTCTGTGTAATTTGTTCACAAGAATTAAGCGCATACCATTCATTTTCCTTTCATCTTATAGGGAATACAATGAGATATTAAGTAATAGGTACATTATTTATCTCTAGCCGGATTAATGTAATGTTTTCTCTATTTTTATCGGGCGTCCTGTAGCTCAATCACAGATGACCATCGACGTGGTATTATTACCACGTCGATAGTCATCTTGTCATCTAGTCATAGTCATCGCTTATGCGACGTGATAACGATTTCTTACCATGGATGTTTAACGTTTTTCGCGATCACAATGGAACATGCGTTTAAAAGTTATCGATCGGGATTATTAATAACCGCATTAAATATGGAAAATACGCCAAAACTGTAAGTAAAGTAGAATACTTTAGTTCTATAGAGCTTTAATTATTTGTGCACAATTTATCATGCCATTTGTTTGATTTAATTCAATAAAACGAAACATTTGTCAAAGTATGCATTTCATCTATGGTGCCAAATGGCAACGCGACCGTGATATGAACGTATGTTCAACTTGTTCATTGTGATCGGTCAAATGCTTGGCGTTTTTAAGCACGTCGACAATCATCTGTGATGAGCCTACTGATCTGTTTGCAGTGGTTTAAATAATAAAATTAAATTTCATATTTTTTCAGTTGTAAAGTAACACAATTTCTTACAAACATATAACACTAGACCATCACGCCATTTCTTTGTTAAGTAACACAATGTAAAGCTAACACAGTTGTAAAGTAACACAATTTCATTTACAAACATAACACATAGACCATTACGCCATTTCTTTGTAAAGTTAACACAATTTTAAAGTAACACAGTTGTAAAGTAACACAATTTTTTTCTAACATATATAACACGTAGACCATCACGCCATTTGTTTTGTAAAGTAACACAATGTAAAGTAACACAGTTGTAAAAGTAATACACAATTTCTTACTAACATATAACACTAGTTATACATCACGCCATTTTTTGTAAAGTAACACAATGTAAAGTAACACAGTTGAAAGGAACAGATTTCTTACTAACTATAACACTTGACCATCACGACCATTTCTCTGGATAGGTTTTTCTATTATTACTTCACTATGTTCTGGCACGTTTTTCTATTACTGCCGTGACGATTATGCCGTGTCTTTTAATCATAATGCAGAAATTCTATGCCAGGAAACATTGTATGTAAAACAGTAATAGTGAGTAGAGCTAAAGTAAGATGTTTCTAGTGAATAATTGTACCAGTTAATTGAAGATATCGGATAATGAACTTGTACAATGCGGTTTGACCACATAACTCATGTATGCAGCTGGTATTGTAATTTGCTTCACTCATTGTTTGATCATAATTGCATTATAATTAAAATGTTTATTCGTTAACGATAACAATAACACTTTTTTAATAATATTTCATATATTGGACTGGTTTTATTTTTTTTTTTTTTAAATTTTTTTTTTAAATATTTTATTTAAAAGTCAAACATGTTTTTATAAACAATACATAAAATGTATTTATTGTTAGACGCAAGCCGGGGCTTGTCTGCGGGTTACATTAAAAATTTTAATACTTTTTTTTTCTTCTTATTTTATTACACAAAATTATCTAACATTATAAGTATTTTCTTATTTTAAGTAGGTAGTGTTGCAACAAATCACTGTGTGCCCTTTAAGAGGGTCTTAAGGTTTTTTTTAAAATTTAATAATATATTTTTTTCTTCATAAATACTTTTTGGGAGCCGATCAAATAGATCTGGAATAACACACGCCAATGTTCTTCACTCGTAATAGTTTACCTGCCGAGGCTGCCTCAGCCGCTGTGCCGAAATAAATCGTGTCTCAGTTTTTTTTTTTTTTTTTTTTTATTTTCTTTATTTTTGCGTTAGATTTTTCCATTTCAGAAATGATCTTATTAAAACATATTTGCATAGATATTCCCAGGACGTTGAATTTTTTTCATTTTGGAAAACCAACAGTTAACAATCATTTTAATTACATATTAAAAATCAAAAAGACGAAGAAGAAAGACGATTCAAAGGTAGCATTCAAAAAATAGGCAACAATCTATCATGAAAAAACATATTATAAATATAGATCTACTACAGCTCTATTACATGTGCTTTATTTATTTTTATTTCATGGGGTAGATTAAAATATTGGGATCGACAAAATGTTCATTAGGGATTTTTTAACGAATTTTCGGGATCAAAATTTTGGAATGTGGATGGTTTTTTGAATTACGTGTATTGTGACAATGTTTTAGATCAGAGTTAAAATTGAGGCTCGCCAAATGTATGTGCGAATTTTTCAATATGGTAAGTATGGTATTTGTGATTTCATGAAAGGGTTATTACGAAGGGAATACGAGGAATATTTATGGATATTTTAGATACCGGTTACTGGAGGCTCGCCATTTATATATTCATACATACGAATTTTTTTATAGTTAGTATGTACTATAGGGGTATAGAGAAGACGCTTAATTAAAGATAGCAGGGTTTTTCTTTGAATATTTATGGATATCGTTCAGTATTATATTCGAGAGTTAAGTGATAACACATGTGATATGTGAATATTGGAAAATATGAAGCATCATTTCTTTATGTTATAAAGATACTCTCACCGCACTTGGTGTACCAATGCAGCGCCCTTTGCACCATTCTCATGCGGATAAGGGAAAGTAGTACCTAGTGATAACGTTCATTATACTTCAAAAATTGTTTTTATGCTTACGCAATATCAGTACCTACCTGTTTAAATTCTGTTTAAGATTTATTTTTAAATCGTATGTTTGGAGTCGATTTTGTAAAGTTTTTTTTTATTTAACCCAGAGTTTTCGAGAAAATTGATTAAGATCTTTTTTTTACAAGAAATTTGATTTTTTAATATAATATTTTTCAAATTTTATTTAATAATTTTTTCAAAGAAATTTAAGAAATTTTTACAAATTGTTACCAAATATTTAGTCAAATGAATACTATCCACAAAGAAAACAAAAGCAAGAGCCGAATTTCAATAAGAATTTGCGCAATTTTGCTTTATCTACGGTATTAATGAAAGCTTTTGCGAGAAGAAATTAAACAAAAATTTAAGCTCAGATTCAAGTCATTTTACACATTCGACTCCAAATATGATGTGTATTCACCAGTTTTCGGGTTGTACTACGAGTTTTGTTACTCCATTTGTATACATGAATAAATAGTTCACCAATCTAATCAGAATTAAGAACCTATAGATATGATATAGACATGAACCGGATTATGGTCTACTGGTAGATTCGAGGACCCCGGATTATTCAAATCTCTCTCCCGCACAACTTGTTCCTGCTTACTGCCACAGTTATTTCTGAGTATTTGAGTAGGTATATAATAAGAACTCAAATGTTTCTTTTAATTTTTTATATCTGGGAAGGATGTTCACTGGGGATGGAAATATGGATAAGGACATTGAAAGGAGGGTTAGTGCCGGTAACAGATTTAATGGTGCCTTAAAGTCGGTCGTATCTAATAAGTGCTTATCAAAAGAGGCTAAATTGGCAGTTCATAATGGAGTTCTGGTACCAACCCTTATGTATGGTAGTGAAGCGTGGTGTTGGAAAAAGAAGGATAAAAGTAGATTGAATGCAGTTGAAATGCGATCTCTCAGGCGAATGTGTGGTAAGACTATGTATAATAGGTGTACAAATGTCGAAATTAGCGCAGAGTGCAAGGCTGAGATAAGCATTATCGACAAAATTAAAAAAGGTCTTTTACGATGGTTCGGTCATGTAGAGCGAATGGATGATGAAAGAACGGCTAAAAAAATGTATGATGCGACTGTGCCTGGATGTAGAAATCGAGGTAGGCCGAGAAAGACATGGCATAATCAAGTAAAACAAGTGCTTGAAAGTGGGCATGTAAGAAGTCGGAATAATCGACGTGCGTGCATGAGAAGATGTATGAATGTGGAGGAAGCAAGAGAAGTGTGCCAGGACAGAGTGGTGTGGCGTTCTGTCCTCTCAGCCTACCCCCTCGGGGAAATGGCGTCATGGTTAGTTAGTTAATTAGTTAAATTAAGAAAAAACAGACATACAATATTTTATGTTTCCGGGTAGATTACAAGTACTGAATCAGACATTAGACTCCCCACCGGTATGCAATACGGGAAATGCAAGTTTTGCCTTACCGGTGTGTAAATTATATGTAAATAGCCCATACAGTCCTGGAATAAGAGTGGTACATGAAATCAGAAGCAAAGATTGGAACAGTGCTAGATTGATATGATATCTTTTCTGTAATAAATCTGATAATTCTAGTGTAAGCTCGACTTGATTCAATGTTCAAAGATCTGGGTGCTTGGCATGTTGATCGAACGAACGAATTCAGAAGTAAAGATTGGTACATTACATGAACGTAAGAATAGAAAGTAGCGACTCGAAAGAAAAATGTGTAGTTTCTTTGCGAATCGACTACCGAATATTACTAGATTGCGCCTTCATAAATATATTGCCTAATAAAATAATCGAGCCCTTATAAACATATATAATGTACCTCAAACATTAGTGCTTATCAATTACAAGCGATCACATTAGAATTTATTGATATCCCAACAGAGACAGAGAAACTCTGGAAACGAATGTGGGTTATCTAGGCGTTTACAGGGCTTATGACCTGCCATTGGCTGGGTTAAGTGGCCACTTGACGTACTACAACATTCCCCATTCCGCCCATCATCTAATTACCATATATGACAAATTTATGGAACTACTATGTATTGAAATCTTCTTCGTCGTTCCGCTTTACAGAGTTTTTCTATGCTGGTGTCATCTGTTGAGAAGATTGCAAAGCATTTTGTTATTTTTTTGGCAATCATCTTTTGTTAGTGTGGGTCAGGCCCTACCGAGCTTTATTACTTACTCTAGAAGACGCCTGAAGATGTCTTTCCAATTTTTAAAAAATATTTTTAACCAGTAAATCTTTTAAACATGTTAAAAGGTCACATTAGAATTTATTGATATCCCAACAGAGACAAAAAATTCTGGAAACGAATGTAGATTATCTAGGCGTTTACAGGGATCATTACCCGCCATTAGCTGGGGTCACTCGACGTATTACAACATCCCCCATTGCGCCCATCATCTGATAACCATACATCATGACAAATTTCGAAACATCTATTAGTATGAATATCACACGTCATTTCACATTATTGAGATTTTTCTTACTGCTGACATCTGTTGAGAAAATTGCCAAGCATTTGGCTATCAACTTTTTTGGTGAAGGTAAAATTTGGTCAAAAGTAAGCATTTGGCGTGGCGCTCATTCGATGTTCTAGGGCCCCAGTGTACCCTGGTCGTGTTCCGTTCATTAGCATAATACCTATACGATGTACATAATTCTTGCTGTATGTTCTGAATTCAATTAATGTGACTTGATCACCCTCGCAACTGTCGATATCGTCCATTGCTGGATATTTAAATACAAGTTTTACTGTCAGCAGAAATTACTCTTTTTATTATTTCAGTAATTTATTAATGTCTGACGGAGTAACTCACTTGGTCCAAGTCATAAGGCCAACTCTATGTCTTCCTCTTTCCATAGAACTGATATTTCATGGCTTTACGCTTCTACTCACACCTAAACCTTAACTTAAACCTTGTTAAACCTTGGACTGGTACTGAAGCGTTTGACTTATCATCTCATGTAATAAAATTATCTAGAATCACTGCACTCGGTGTACGGATGCAGTGCCCTATGCACCATTGGGTGCCAGCCAAGTCAGTAGGAGTAATTATTATATATGCAAGTCGTCAATGTGCATTAAATATGATAATGATATATAAATACATTCACTAGAAATATGATTTGGAGTACATTTTGATCTCGATTATTTCATCGATAATTCCTGTTTTATTATTAAAATTTCTGCGGAGAAGTTCTTGGATTTACCAAGACACTTTGTTTTTCTTACAGTGTTTATAAATCTTTTTTTTCTGGTTTGTCTCATACAAAAACAGTATAGACCATCTCAGAATGTGCTCAAAATCACAATGGTTCGTATTTTTTACGAAATATTTATAATTTAATAAAGTTAAGGGTGTGATTCTACTTATTGCTTAGTATCCGTTTATGCCATGTAGGTATAACGAAAAAAAATAAATTGGAAAGTAGTATTTTTTGCATGACTTAATTTTATGAATTTTATAATCATACTACCTACATAAGTGGGCATAATTTTGTTTACGCGTGAATTACAAATTTATTAGTTACTTATTTATTATTCCATCAAGTAAAGGCAGACATTTGCATATAGTTAAGGCTTTATCGGGTGTCCACTCGCTTCTAAGTCGACATCAAAGGATTGCTTCATTTTGCCGCCAATATAAATCTTTTCATGTATTACTAACATGACACACATTAACCTATTCTATGTATTATTTACATGGCCTTTTTTATTGAAATTTTATTGATAAACGAGCTTAGGTACGTTTATTTCTTGTGCAGTTGACAACTCAATATTTTTTTCATGTAAAAAAATAAATATTTACTGGACTATCAAGATACAGAAATTTATCGAAACATAACAAACAATGAAACAAACTTTATGTTATGACAAAATTGATTTAAATTTATTTCAATATGTATATTGTAACTTTACAATAAAAATATTCAACAATGTGCATCCATCGTCACTGAACAGGTTTTTCACTGAAATTAAGATAGTCTGACATCTTTATGCATTATCCCATTTACCTACATCAGCGTTTCACATTAATTATTTAATATATTTAACAATGCATTTTATAATGGTAATATTTTTATGGCAGTTAAACTATCTTCCACTCTATAGTAACGTCAAATTAATTAGGTGTCATGTATTATTACAAAATACAAAGCTATCATCTTGTTTGTTCCTTTCCTCTTTCTTCAAAATTACTTATATTAAACCTCTTTTTAATTCATATAAAACTAAAGGTATTCTAGATTAAACTGTGCACTACAATAATTATGACGAAATTTGAACTCTTCTAATTTCGTTTAAACTCTTTGCTGCAGCAATAACTGATACTAATTTAATACTATAGTTTTTACAAATATACAGTTTCAACTCAAACACAATATCTCATAAGAAGTGCATTATTTGTAAGAAAAGCGTAGAAGGCTTCTCCTTCTTCTTCTGTCGCCACGTTCGCTCCTATGTGGAGCATGTGGACATCACTAGATCCCTCCAGGAGACCCTGTCACCAGCCAGCTCTCTCGCCTCCTCCCACGTCAGGCCAGCATCCATCAGCTCCGCTGAATACATCCGCAGGATGGTCATCGACGGTCTGCCAGGACGGCAGGATCCTGCAGGCGTAAAGAAGAGGCAGCTCGGATTCAGCCTCTCCCGAGGCATCCGGTGTACATGCCCGAGCCAGGTCAAACGCCACATCTTCACGACTCCAGTTATTGGAGGTTGCTGCGTCCGTTCCCTAACTTTAGCGTTGGTTATGAAGTCAAACCACCTAATGCCTAGAATCCTAGTAGAAGGCTAGTTGCTGCCAAATATTTGATTTAAAACGATTCAATTCAGAGTTTATAGGTATCTACCTACTTTTTATTGATGTCAAAATATACTAAATATAATAAACTTAACTGTTCCATTAACTTATATTTACTGATATTGCGTATAATTATTTGTAAGTACTGTGTGTACCTAAATAAATGAAATAAAAAATGAAAATATACTATTTTATAACAACAATTATCGTTTTGTGCGTAATTTAAATGACAACGTTTTATGCAAAAATTCAATTCTTTGCTAATAGTTGTATGTATTAAATTTAACCATTCAATTGATTCTGCCACCCCCCCCCTTCATAAATAAACTAGTTTTTAAAAAATAAATAAAAATAAATTTTTTTTTTGTTTTCGTTTGAATTTCATTTTCGCTGGTAAAAACGTGTTTTTTTTGTTTCAGTTAAAAAAGTTCTCTTCGCTAGGTCACTAGTACTAACACAAATAAAACAATTGATAAAGTAACGTGGAATTTTTGAGGATCCAAGTTACCACTAATCACCATCTTGAAGACCCATCAAAATCAAATTATTAATCTGTTTGGAAACATGATTTAAGTCCTTACTTCTTTTTCCACACCTCTAATTCCAAACATACGCTGGCACCTGGCACATGTCATACAGGTATTACCAAGAGATAGAGGACTAGAGATTAATTATTAGATCACAAAAAAATAGATTTAACCATTCGATATAAATATTCAACAAGTATTACAAATTGATCTCGAATATCCGGATTGACTTGTGCTATATCTGATAGGATTACAATTCATATTTGTATTAGATTTATCTGATTTAAACGTAAAAAAAGTGTTAGGTATTATATATTATTTTCAGATGAAAAACTGAAATTTTCCATCACTAGTGATTCTTTTTTCGCTGGATGACAGTTCACGCCAAAGGTTGCTGCGTCCGTTGACACCTCAAAGAAAATATTAGAATTTACTTACTTTATGTAATTGAAACTAATCCCTTTTTAAGTTATTTTGAATTCACTTCTCATGTAAACTCAAAAAATAGTCACTAAAAAAGTAATTACCTTATTGTAAAACATGTGTATGAAATAAATCATCATCATACCATATCCGCTCCCTATGTGGAGCATATGGAATCCACAAACTGCTTCCAGGTCAAGTCCCAAGTCAAGTCCACGTCTCGCAGCTCTGACGCAAACTGCCGACGAATTGTCAACAGTGGACGACCGGGACGCCGAGAACCTGATGCCTTGTAAAATAGGCAACCATGGCTAAGGCTTTCGGGAGGCATACGCAGTATATGGCCTAGCCAGCCGAAACGCCTTCGCCGGATGGCAGTAGATACCAAGGGTTGCTGTGTCCGTTGCCTCACCTCTGTGTTCCTTACAAAGTCAAACCACCGCACACCTAAAATTCCTCTACGACACCTATTCTCAAAACTTAGAAGGCTGCTATCTTGGGCCCTGGTTAGGTGCCACGATTCGCAGCCATAGAGGAGAACAGGTGTGATGCAGGAGTAAATCAGTATAATATTAAAATATGAGAAGAAATTTCCCTACCATATTACTTTTGCTCTAAGACCAGTCCTCTAGCATTTGGACAAAGCATTTTATGAAATATATTTTTAGTTAAAATATAATCTTAAATTTCTAGAACAAATTAATTGAATTGGTATTTTGTTTTAGAATTTACGAAATTAGATTTTTATAGCACTATCGATACTTCGTTAACAAAACTCTGCGCAAATGTCAGAGGGGTTTATTATAAGGGGTAAGACATAAAGAAGGTTTCTTCAATTAAACATTTAAAAAAATTACTTTTATGAACGAAGGTGAGACGTTGGTAAGTAATTAGTTAAAAGAAAGCAACTGAAGCGTCGTGAATTGGGTAAGATCCGGCCATCCGGTAACATTAGTGGTCACAAAAAACATTAAGGGATATTTGATGTCATGAGGAATTAATCATTTTCTGACAGCTTTGGTTTCTGGCGGCTTTGTTTGTTCTGAACACTGAACACCAGAGCTTCTGACACAAACTGTCTAGGTACATAAGTATTATTTTCATTTGGATAACTGATTCATATAACTCATGAACAAATAAAATAAAATATTCCATGAGTCTGCTGTACGTCTTTTAGAAATTACATTTAGACGGAAACCAATATTTTTATACATATTGCATTGGTGTACCAATGCAGTGCCCCATGCACCATTGGGTTCGAATAAGGGAAAGTATCAGTAGTAGTATATGGTATATTTCTGTGTTGTTTTTCTATGTTTCTAGGCTTTGGGTTTAAAATATAACCTGCATTCTAAAAGCATTTATGCACTAACTTTGAAAAAAAAGGTTTTGAAAATTTTGTTTTAAATAAAAATCGTCCGCGGCAAATATGTTTTTAGGCATCAACATACAGTTTTTAATTTTTTAATTTTTTAAAGAGTCTTTATTAAGAAATAATCATAACTTAAAAATAATGCCGTCCCGATAAACCGCAATTTTTGCAGTCTTTTGTCGTGCATCAATTTTTGCAGTTTAAAAAATATACATCCCACATTTATTTTGTTCATCAGATACTGTTTTTTTTCATTAGCCTTTATTATTAGCTACTATCAAAGCTTACCTTTATATAATTTAGTAAGGTTTTTTTTATAAATTTATTCCAACATCCTCAATTTCATGACCACAGAATCTATTATAATATTTGTGTATTTATTTTCAGTCTGAATATCATTGGTAGTCATTATTTATTATTATTTACAATAAAACATATACAGATATTCATGTGTTGAGTTTCGGCAATCCAAGATGGCGGCCAGAAGTAAAGAAAACCATAATTAAAATACAGTAGGCCTGCGGAGCGTTAATGTGTCTTGCATTTAAAGCAATTTGTTTTATTTTATCTTTGATTGATGCCAATCAACTAGAGAATTAATCATTTTTATCTGTAATCAGTAATCAGAAATTCTCACAATCGTTTTGTTTATAGAGCTTAGCAAGAATTTACACTCTTTTAATATTTTGCATAGGTACTCTCAAAAAATACTGGCTGACACTTACTAGGTGGCGGTGGTGAGGATTATATTTTGGATTTTTTATTTCAATCGTCCATGAGTTTATGGGTACAAAACGCAAAGTGTTGTATCAGAAAACTAACTGTTAATTTATTAGTCGTTTTACTAATTCGTCTACTGAATCTTAAATTGTCTTGAATTAAACATCATATTAAAATTTCTTACTACCTAAATAAGCTCTTGAACTTGAAAAAAAAAACAAAAGTAAAAAAACGTATGTGAGACCTTATTTTTATACCCTTTTTTTTTAATTTTTTTTTTATTTTTATTTATTTCCAAATAAAGTATAAAAATACATTTTAAATCTCAAATTCATTCAAGAAGACATACACAGAAAATGAATAACGTATACCAGACACAAGAAAATCAGAAATGTAGAGAAAAAGTTATTAGTAAGTTTATAAATTTTTATGAATGTATCTTTTTGTATGTATGTAAATTCTTTTTTTTTTAAATTTTTCACACCACAATCCTACCAAGCCAATTTCGTGGCTTGTTGGTATTAAAAGTAAAAAAAGAATTATAATTATTTCGATGGTATTTCAAAAGATATGCTGATAAAATAATGAAAATTTTATTGTATCGTCTTCTATTCGATCGTGAATCGACATATTCAGTACATTTTACCAGTAAATCAAAGCATTCCATCTTTTTGTCTTCTTTACTTCGTCCAAAGTAAACCTCACGTTCGCTTTTCAGATTCCGCGATCTTAATCGATCAATAATAAAACGTTTATCGGAATGATAGATTAGTCGGAAGTTATAACAGACACGAGTCCAGTAATACTTACACAAACTACACTGCATGAAATGAAACAGATTACGTTTTACTAAGAACAGTGTCACAGAGACTTTTCTGCATCGGAATGAATTTAAAAAGGAAGAATGTGAAGCTCAGCCTCTGGGATTGCCTATTAAGATGCAATCCTATTTGCCAGAGATGCTGTGAAGTCATGCAACACAGTGCAAAGTAAAAAAACGTTTGCATTTAGCAAAAAAGACACGTAGCAATTGCAGAATATGGAGGCAGGAGTGCGAGCAGCCAGGAATAAGTTAGTTTGAACAGATTGCACTGGACGATGTAGATATACAGGGCGTCCCAAACTTATGGGACATGAAGGGGAAGTACCTTAAATATCGTAGATAGTGTATTTTGCTGAAAGAAGACTTTATGTTACTTTTAAAAGTTAGTAATTCTGCATTAATAGATTTTCTAAAAATTACTTGCTTCGTCTGGGAATCGAACCGACTTAAATGTAAAAAAAAAAATTACCCTACTTTTATGATGCCAATCGAAAGAATAGCTAAAAAATAATAACTTTGCTTAAATAACATAGTATTTTAAAAGAACGGAACAACGTAAAATGATTGAGTCAGGCGATTTGCGTAAGACAAGAGGGATCACATTTTGAGCATTTAATTAATTAATTTACAAAAATACTTACTTAATTGACTACGGCACTTTCATGTATGTTTTTAATTTGATTAAAAATGATTAATTTCATGTTGTTCTTTTTTTTTAAAATACTGTGTTACTTAAGCAAAGTTATTATTTTTTAGCTATTCTTTCGATTGGCATCATAAAAGTAGGTTGATTTTTTTTTTACATTTAAGTCGGTTCGATTCCCAGACGAAGCAAATAGTTTTTAGAAAATCTATGAATGCAGAATTACTAACTTTTAAAAGTAACATAAAGTCTTCTTTCAGCAAAATACACTATCTACGATATTTAAGGTACTTCCCCTTCATGTCCCATAAGTTTGGGACGCCCTGTATAATATTTTGTATGTAGAGCTTGAGAAATCATATTTGTCGTCGTTTTCTCTGAGAAATGGAATAAATACTCTGTATTCTGTAAGTAAATCATATTTAAAAAATAATAACCGTATTTTAAACGTAAAACGTCAATTTAAATTAACTAACCACACATTTACTCAAAGGTGTAGGTAAAGAAGATTGAACGCGCGCCGCACGACGCACTACTAAAAAATTGTACACCTTACACAAAGGTGTAAGGGCCTAAAGAGGGGCCCTTCATACTAGGCAATATTATACCGACGCCAATATTTATTTTATTTTAGTAATATGATACCATATCAATTTTCAAAGTTAATCTTTCAAAGATTATAAACGAAATTAAATAAACTTTGAGAAAATCACACCCCAAAGATAACTTATCTAAATTTTGCGCCTACATAATTTTATTTATTTTTTAGTACATTGCAGTTTTTTAAGAGGTCATATTGTTATTTTTAATGCATTTCTCACTGGGGGACCCCGTGCTGAGGAAAGCATTTTACAAGTTAATGATTTTTTTTTCTTAGTCGACATTATTTACAAAAAAATACAACAAGTTAAACCATATTAATTTACACACACTTGATCATAATATTGCCTCTAAGTAAATTACTTGCTTATGAATTTTATACTAGGTGAAATTCAAATAAACAAAAAGTAATTTTTGATTTGATATAACTCGATTTTAATTCCGTCAACACTAAACTTGTTTTGTGCAGCTATCGCGATTAAGATATTCATTTTACAATGCATACAAATTTATATTCAATACCCTAGAATATTATTATTCTGAATAGGATTCATGTGGTTCAATGGTGAGCTTTTCTTGAAGTTAGTTACGCGTCAAAAGTTATTATATTCCAATCGACCAGAGCAAACCTTCGATTGATGTCTATATGAATACGTTTTATGTCCGACTGATAAAGATTTATTATGCGAAGAAACGTATTTCTATTTCCGTTTTCGCATAAAAGCGTGCAAAGTTAACCAAGCATATTTTTACGAACATGTGTGTGTGTTAAAAGTAGAAATGAGATGTTCAAAGAAATGAAAACCTTACATTTATAATTCCTAAAAAATTGGGTTCCTGTGCTGAGTGACTAATCACTCAAAGGAAGAGAAACTAAGGTAGTACACAAAGCGTGTTGCGTGTGGGACAGCTAGGCCCCCCACTAAGCGTGTTGTGTGTTGCAGGCTGTAATGTGGGGCAGCTAGGGCCACCCACGCCATGCCCAGCCCAGCATGCTGCTGCCTGACGAGAGTATGAGCATGTTGCGTGTGGGACAGCTAGGCCCCCCACTAAGCGTGTTGTGTGTTGCAGGCTGTAATGTGGGGCAGCTAGGGCCACCCACGCCATGCCCAGCCCAGCATGCTGCTGCCTAACGAGAGTACGAGCATGTTGCGTGTGGGACAGCTAGGGCCCCCCACGCCATGCCCAGCCCAGCATGCTGCTGTCTGACGAGAGTATGAGCATGTTGCGTGTGCGACAGCTAGGCCCCCTACTAAGCGTGTTGTGTGTTGCAGGCTGTAATGTGGGGCAGCTAGGGCCCCCCACGCCATGCCCAGCCCAGCATGCTGCTGCCTGACGAGACGTATGAGCAGTTCGCCCACAGCTCCCGCCAGCTCTTGGGACTGCTCAGGGACTACGACGAGTTCCTCGCCAGGCACAGCATTCGTCCCGAGTTCTTCTGTCGCTACAAAGAAAAGATGCTGTTACAAAAAGCGCTCAGGTAAGATTTTACAACAATTTTATTTATGGTATCTTTATATACATTATACATACATTGCCAGTTTCCTTATATTTTGTTAAAAGTTTTAAGATTTTTCCTTAAAAATCCTGTGTCATTTTCTTGAAAAAATACTTCAATCAACATTTTTAGCTACATATTATGATCAGGCCAGAATACTTTATACAACATCACGCAGTGATTAAATAGGTATCTAATCGATTCATGGGCCTTAGCACGACCGAGACTTTTCAAATTCCAGTATCGCTAATATCGTTCGGTATGTGGCGACAGAATTTTAACAGAGGCGAAAGTAATGAATAAAGCTTGAAAAGTCGTATCCGTGCTAAACCATCTGAATTTTAGTTTAAACGCTTTATAAACGCTACAGTATTAATTTTTAGTAATCAGGTTTATAGCCTTTTAGCCAATATTTAGCGGTTATTTTTCAATCTCATTCTAGGTATTTCATTAATCGATCAATAAAACATCTGTCAAACTTAACGAAATTTCAGGGCGGCGGAGACGTCGGTACCTTGGAACAAAATACATCGTCGTCGGCGCCGAGTCACCAAGTCCGCCTCTTCCGGTAAGTCAATATCTTCCAAAGTACTTATACTCGTAATATTCACACTTAAGAGCATACTCCACCACGTGACTAGCGACCGCTTTCCCATTTATAGGTATTCTTCGATTTCATCCCTAGAATTTAACATTAGAGCAATGATTTTTTCACACATTTTTGATATCGACCAGATGCGTGATTGTGTCGTCTTATTTTTTTGATATTGTATTTGTCAAAGGAGATAAATAAATTATTTAAATAATAAGAAGATACAAACACGCATCTGGTCGATATCTATAAAGTGTGAAAAAATCATTGCTCTGATGTTAAATTCTAGGGAGGAAATCGAGGAATACGTTTGTATGGGAAGGCGGCCGCGTGTCACGTGGTGTGGTATGCTCTTAAACGACTTCTCTACACAACAGTGGTTTAATCAGCAACTGATTGGACATTTGACTGAAAGCCCTCCTTCCTCATTAAGTTAACAGGAGCTCAATCACAGATAACTATCGACGTAGTTAAAAACGTGCTAACGCTAACGATTTGACCGATCACAATGAACATACGTTCCATACTACGTTCGCCGAGCCGAGCATTGCCGAAGCAACGTTGGAGATGCTCGGCACGCGATATCGCGGCCGAACGTCAAACGTCAAATTAACGCGCTATGTTACGTTATAATTATTCAAAGTGATAGATACATCTTCAAAGTTCTCATTTACGAAACTAACTTTGTTTAGCTTTAGTTATGCGTACATTTTACATTATAACCACATTTACGCGTTAAAATATAAGTATCTAAGCGTAATGGAAGAACATTAAATAGGTGCTTAGGACAATAAATAAAGTTAGAAAAATAATTAATAGTAATTATTGATCTCTTTTACGTTCTTCGAGTAATGTTGGTTGAAGGCAGCTCAAACATACATATTGGCAGACAAATAATTTATTTTCTCTCGTTTGTTTCGAATATTCAAATTTCGATTATTCTCGAAAAAAATTAGTGTTAATTAATAAAAAGACTAGTATATCGACAGTTGAAAAGAAAAAGTGATATAGTATGTGCAAAGAACCGGGTTGTGGTCTAGTGGTAGATGCGGGGATTCCGGATTAGAATCTCTATATTCGAATCCCACTCCAGCACAACTTGTTTCCTGCTTTCTGGCACAGTTATTTCCGACTATTTGAAAGCAGCCCGAAATTGAAATATTTGAGTATATCATGAGAGCTCAAACGTTTCTTTCATACATAAAAAAATAAATAATTACAAATTAATAAAAAAATTAACGAAAAGGTATTTAATTTAATAATTTTTCATTTGCACATGTTTTGTCGCTTGGTAGCTTTTACCCTTTTACCATTGATATGCAGCTTTAAAAAAGTTAACAATTTATTTCCTTTGACAGTTGTTTTACAGCATACAGTGAGTCGTATCATAATACCCAATTATACTAGTTTTTTAAAAAAAATTGTGTAGACAGTTCCACTTAAAATGTTTTAGACAAGTTATAATCTATAACTCACATTTTTTAAATAATTACTTACTTACTCGTTTGCGATTTAAAGATATATATATTTTTCCATTTAATGGGCAGGTAAAACTATAAAAAGTTTATTTCTAAACACGAATGATACAGACAGTAAAAGGTGCCTACAGAAACAATCTTCTAGTTTATAATAAATACTTTTTCTGTGAGTTGTACTTTATTTTTTGTTAGTAATTATATCCCATTTGACCGACTCGAGTCGTATTTAACTAACGTACATTAACTACTTGAGTAGATGCAATATAAAGAGTGTTTGAATATATATACAAAGGAAGAAATAAGAATTCCCGTGAATTCGTTACAAGTTATGAGATAAACAACTTTCAACTACCACGGGGCGTAAGGTAGGAAATAACGTTAGGTCATCCATTAGGACGTAATATAAAAAGTCTGACGAGATGGTTTAGTAGTTATATGAAATTCAAATTCAATTGCTGTTAATTTCTACTATACAGTAACACGATTGAAGAATTACTACAGATTGTAAGCAGATGTAAAAAGTTAGGTAATAGAAAAACGTGAATCATTTATTGATTGATTTTAATGGTTTTAAAGATAAAGTTTGAAGCGAAAAAACGTTTTCTTTACTTCCATTTTAAATTATTTTTCTATCATAGTCATAGTCTTCGATTAGGCATAGTCTTCGATTATGCATAGTCTTCGATTATGCATAGTTTTCGATTATGCATAGTCTTCGATTATGCATAGTCTTCGATTAGGCATAGTCTTCGATTTCCAATTTGTGGGGAAAACACATAAAATAAAGAATTTTCCCAGAGTTTTTCTAATATTTAACGAAAAATCTGGGTTACTTCTGTTCACTCCACAAGTTGGTGACCGAAGATAATAAAATTCACTGTGTCTGCAGTATTTTGCCTTGTACACATTAATGGGCTCGAACATAATATATTTTTTGTTACGTTTTTTTATAAAACCCAATTTATGAATGTGTTCGAATAATTTAAATACTAGTTACGCCATCTTTAGTGATGAAATATCTAATTGCAATAAACATGTCGTGAACAAAAGGTGTTTTCACACTTCTAAATTGGGCTTCGGTTCCCATCAGTCATCACGTATAACGCCGAGAACAGTATAGAACTATACTTTATACATACAACTAGGCGCTCACAGGTTGATTGGACTGACGAAATTCGATTCTTCCTATTTTTTTCGGCGGCTTTGTTGTGGTTTTGATTGAAGTTTTTTCTTGGATATGTTCAGAGTACATTCGGCTGCAACAAATGGCTCTTAGTACGCTAAAACTTTTAAAATTTGTTGCTTATTTTACTTGCCGTATGTTCCCAATTTTTGTATTTTGTCAGAAATAAGCCTTCAATTCAATTTTGATCAGTAGTCGCGTTTATAAACAGAATAAAAATACAAATCAAGAGAAATATAGAGCAGATAACAATTACAACGCGTATTCATGAAATCACTTCATTTCTTTTATTTCAAATGAAAAAATAACAGATATTATTGATATCCCAACAGAGACAGAGAAACTCTGGAAACGAATGTGGGTTATCTAGGCGTTTACAGGGCTTATGACCTGTCATTGGCTGGGTTAAGTGGCCACTTGATGTACTACAACATTCCCCATTCCGCCCATCACCTGACAACCATATATTTATGACAAATTTTTGAAACTACTATAATATAATAAATATAAAATAATATAATTAATACAAAATATATAAATAAAAATAAAATTAAATACTATAATATTATATTATATTGAATTTGTACAGAAGCTTCCACATTTGAGTTTGTTTTTCGACAATTTTCAACATGTTTTCTCTCTGGTGACATCTGTTGAGAAGATTGTTAAGCATTTTTGGCAATCAATCTTTATTGGTGTAGGTAAGGCTGTGGAAGCTTCTGTAAAAAATCAAAATATATAGTAGTTTCAAAAATTTGTCAGATATGGTTGTCAGATGATGGGTGGAATGGGGAATGTTGTAGTACATCAAGTAGATTGTAGTTGTAGATATCAATAATATCTGATATCAGCCCAGCATGGGTATAATCCAGTAATTTGTCTACAAAAAATAATAGTTTGAATCTGGGATCTTCTAATTCCCGATCACGTGTTCTATCCACTGACCTAAATGACCAATTACTTTTAGTAGGAAATGAACGAATGCCTATCGTAATATTATGACACCTTCTTTAGTCAACCACGTGTAATGTTTGTTTTTTTTCTATCTTTCTCATAAATAGTTAGATAGGTACCATTTTTAAATCATTCTCGGATGAGTAATGTAAAAATTAAGAATTAGTAGTAGTAGCTGGACTCAAATTCTATAATGTTGTATTTAATTTAGACATAAGAATTTAATAAAACACGTTTCAGGGTCGTTACTTAAATATCAAAAATGCTTGCATGACTGTATTTATTCTGTAATCAAAAGCTGCTTTTATTTTAAAGTTATAATTTTTATACGTTTTTGAAGAGTGTAAAATTGTATTAGTTAAATTTTCTCTTACTAACAGCCCAAATCGATTGTCGTTTTTAACACGTCTGAGAATTGATTTTAAAAGTGCATATTTACACAGCAGAGCAGTAAAACGTTCTTGTCTGGTGTTAAATTATTTTTAAGTGAAAATGCTTTTTATAAGATTTTAATCAAAATCTTACAGCCATGACGTCAAAATATTTTGACTGTCGGTCGTGTAAATTAAAAGAATTTATTATGGTAAAAAACGTATTTCTACACGATTCTGTCGAAAATTGAGAGAATAGTGCGCTCTTTATACGGGATTGAAAACTGTACAGTTTCTTGTGCAGTTTCATGATCAGAAAACTGTACAGTCTGTCAAAAGACACGTTAAATAGTTAGGTTTTTAACTCAAAATATGCAGTTTTGTAGTAAGGCCCCTGTGATTTTAAACCCCCGGTGTTTGAGTATGAGTGAAAATATTACACGTTTCTTTCTCTTATACGAACAAAACACAGTATTCAAGCGTTGTGTTTATCTAGTATCTCTCTACCGATTGTTTATTCAGTAATTCAGCGTATTCCCATGTAGCGTATTCCCGAGCGGTGGATTTCCGTCAAATCCCGTGAATTGGAAATGAGCTGGAGGAATATATTGCCCTATTCAGCAGTCAGCGCCCAATGTTCCCACCTGTTGAAGGCTTAAAGGACCTGTGAATATGTTAGGACAACAAACCCCTAGGAAATATTACCCAGCGTTCTATTATGGAATTAGCGAAGTATGTTTTATGTGTGTTATATGTTGGCGCACTAATATTGCCTCTACTTCCGTCTTCCGACAGTCCCTACGCACCCTACAATTTTGCAATTTTTCATAAGAGCACATTGTACAAGTATTTTCTCTTCAATAAACTCAAAGTTAAAAGGAATACATGTTTTCATGATTACCAGAAAATCGACGGTCCCAACGTATACTGTCGAATCTGAAAAAGGGCGATTTTCGTTTTATTATTTAAAACTGTCCAATTTACATAATATTTTCAGGTGGGAAAAAAGAAAAAAAAAATTCCATTACAAAAACCCCATAATTTAAAGGAATTTTTTATATTTTTTTTACTGAAATATTATGTAAAATTTGACAGTTTAATTCAATACAACGAAAATCGCATTTTTTCAAATTCGACAGTATACGTTGGGACCGTCGAAATATTCAGTCAATTAGATAGTTTAAGACAACAAAACAAAAAAACTCATTTTTTCGCAGATCGCTGTGGCTGGCACCATTCTTATATTATAGATTGCTTAATTTAAAAATCTTTTACGTACTACTACCCTGTTTTATTAATTTGTTTAATAATATTAATATTTATGAATAAATTCGTTGTGATAAAAATGTGGTGAAATAAAATAATTATTTACGATAATCGATTATCTTAGTTATGTATTATTACAGTTTAAACGTCTACTGTTACAAATTTATGCACGGTCTCAATTTCCATAGTCGTAAATAAAGGAACTCATATTAATGTCCGCTATTACCAATTAAGAGGCAAAATTATCACATTATATTACCGGATAAGATATCGGAGAATACTGCATAATATGGACGTTAACGCTAATACGAATGTATTCAGTAATAATTTATATGATTTTCATTGCCAACAACGTGTTTCGTTAATTTTCAGTCATGTAAAAGATTATATGAGGCAGTATAGGTACTATAAACATCAAGAACACCAAAACTAATGGATCCTATTTATTATTTACGGGTACTGCAAATTATAAAAATAATTGTGTCATTATTCATTATATCTAATATATTAAATCTAGTCTAAAATAGATATATTATATATGAAAAACGCAAGCTGGAATTTTTGCTACTGCGCTGATGTGTAAGTCTGATGCCCTCTTGTAACAAATGTTCAAGGTTCACTGCAGTGCTCTATGCACTACTAGGTTTAAAAAAGGCTTTTTTTTTCTTCTGTTAACCGTTATAATTTTACCAAGGAAATGGGAAAAGTGGGTTTTTAATAGTTTGCTATTTATTTTCATTTCAAGTCACCTGCACACTATTCAGAAATGTTAAAAGATACAGCTAGATTTTTGTAAGTACCCCATTAAATAAATATAATAATTTTTTTTATCACAGAAAGATAAAAATCTCAATATTCGCTAATGATAATTATTTCTAACAATGGTACATTCGTGGGAATGTTCATACTTTGTACAGTCACTCTAATTATTATATTTTTTACTTGTGTATATGACCACCCACGTTACTAACGTTAAGGCATTTTTAATTATTTGTAAGGAAGACTAATTTCGTGAAATGACATTTTTAATTGTTCTCATGGTTTTTATACAGCACGCATAACAATCATTATCTTGAACCCTTTTTTTCCACTATTTACATACATAGCTAAAAACAAATCATACATATTTTTATACGTAATGCGAGTACCTAACACATTTCGTACATGGTCAATTACACTGTGAAATTTAAGAAAATAAATGAGGAGTTACAATTTAAATTCACAAGCGAAACTTTTACGACCTGTTTCGTAAAGATTATCTTCAAAAATAAAAATGTTATACATACATTGACTTCCCGACTTACGAGTAAAATTATACCTATGTATTTTTTTCATGCATCTACTTTATAGGTAATATTGTAGGTATTTACCATCCTTAAATCTCAAACAACCACGGTTCATCTTTATAAATCTGTATCGTCCGGAACAAACAACCTGCTCAGAGCATAAAATAATGAAATAAATTACACGTAACTAATAGTGTTTCGTCAGGCGGTGAAGGCGCCTTGTACACGGGGGATATGATTTATATGCAAGTTTAGTGCTTGTTAATTTCTTCTCACATACTATCGTATCCACACGAACATTCTTCATTCTATGTATTACTTTGTGTGTGGAAGTGCTCCTCTGAAGCGCTTTTACCGCGATATAAACAATAGAGCGTGGACTTGTGCGACAATCGTATAGTTTCAACGTAGTATGGTATGCAATAATAAAATATACAAGTATTTAAGAGACGGTGTAGGTGTAGACTATCTATTAAAAAATACATAAATTCCATATCTTCAAATGGCAAACTATTTCTTTTAGGGCTGGACTTTTTCGGTGTAAGTCTATCAAGATTTAAACATTCACTGAATTAGATTAGATCTTGTCTTGTACAGTTTTCTAAACAAGAAACTGCAGTTGTCTGTCCCGTTTAAAGTTAGATCCGTGTCCCGAAGTTATGATGAAAACCATAGAGTAATTTTATCAGCAGCATTCAGGTTACCGTACCGAGTACCTAATGCCTAGAAACACAATATTCTCACTTACTTGTTTTTACAATTTGCGATTTTTTAAAGGTAACTGGTAATATTTTCTTGAGATAACACGATAATACTAAAGTCTGTTTGTCAGGTCAAGATATTCCTGTAAACAATGAACACTGCGTGGACTATCACGTGATGCGTTAGAAACTAAGTCACGGTAAGGGAACCCATTTTACTACCCGGCACGGATCTAAATATAAACACAAATTTAATAGGGTTTTGTAAGAAATGCGATCGGTGACGTCACCGATGTAATTTCCTCAGCCACCAATTTAAATATAATGAATTCAAAGAAATGCACAGTGTACATTTAAATGCTATTATGCTGTTAAAATTATCTTAATCAAAAGAAAAATTAATCCCATAAATATAAGTAAAATGGTGTCGAAATCAAGGAATCGTACCCAAACGTATTTTGGGCGTGATATCCGTGTTTCCACAGGTCTCGACTTGGTAAATAGAGTATAATTAAATGATTTCAATATAGTTTGTTAGTTAGTTCTGTTGCGTTTATTTGTAGCTATTTTTTATGGCACGCCAAACACAATACCTACAAAACGATCTCTATAACTTTCGATCCGCGCATATTTTTCTATTTGATATTGTAGGCTGTCAGTCCCCGCCAAGCATAAAATCTCTGATGGTAATCTGCCATTTTATGGGGAAAACGTTTATGGCGGATACCAATCTACACGGGAACACGGTTATTTAAAACAATCGAGTTCCATGAAACGCCTGTAGACCTGTGCAATCCAAATTATCCTAAACTAGCAAGTCATATTCACGCAAAACACATTTGTTTGAGTAATTCGTATGAAGCAGAGTAAATAATAGGTTAGGAATAGTGAGAGGTGTGGATGGTGGATGCTCATTGTCCGTGTATACAAGTACTACTGTGAACTTCCGTGTGAGCTCTTTAGTTAAGATAATAACAATTAAGTAAGCACACCGTTATTAGCATTAATCGCCGTCTGATTTTTAAAACACTAGTTTATTATTATGCTGATGTACTAATAAATCAGGGTAGATACTTTTTTTTACATCATCATACCATATCCGCTCCCCATGTCAAACTATTGAGTCTTTTTTCAGTCCAGCCAACTTTACCGATTTTTTCAGCAAGCTAAACCGCGATTTAAAGATTGTCAGTGTGATAAAAATACGGATGAATTTACGATTATGTACGCGAACAAATGCTTTCATTGTACCCCTACCACTGTCTCGGCTTATGTATTATAATTGCACTCAGGACTCTGAAGCATATGGATTCCACAAACTGCCTCCAAACCAAGAGATCGGCCACCATTTCCTGCACGTCCGCTCAGGTCAGGTCAACGCCAGCCGAAACGCCTTTGCCAGATGACAGTAGATACCAAGAGTTGCTGCGTCAGCTCTGCGTTGCCTTACCTCGGTGTTCTTTACAAAGTCGAACCACCGCATACCTTATATTCTTCTAAGACACCTATTCTCAAATCTCAAAAGTCTGCTATTTCACTTTTATTAAGATACTTTTAACCAATTCAATATTTTAGTAAACACCGTATAAAAAGGGTCCAATATTTTTTACAATTTCTTGTGCAAATTTATAAATAACAAGCGCAATGTATCAGACGCCAACGGAAGAATCAACTCTGCAATCGCCAAGATTATAGATGTTTTTTGTGTCATTTTTTATCTTCATATTTCCACCGCAAGACATCTTTCGTGGTGTGGTCTCGACATCATTGTCCTTTAGCATTTTATGTTAATTCGTTATTTTTTAATACTATTATCACTCCAAGCATAAAAGTATAATAAACAAATATAGTTAAATAACAGTTGTTTTAAATTAAAGTAAGGTTTTTTTTTAATATTTATATTTACTATTATTGTTGTTTCTCTGCCTACTTTCCACTAAGTACGTAATACATTCCAGGTATGAGAAAGGGCATATTCCAGGAAATTACCTCATTAAGGAAATAAATACTCGTATGCGTAGCTACCGCAATGGTATTATGTCGGTTGCTTCTCAATTCTTCGGATTTTTATAACAATGATGCTAAGCTAAGCTTTCACGAGCTTATTTAGAACTACTAATGAATTGAAATGGCAGCCTTTAGCAAATTCTATACACCATACATTATCGATAGATGGCGTTTAACAAAGTTACACACTTTATTTGTGCTCTTGAATAAATTTAAATTTATGTAAAAAATAAAGCAATAAAAGTGGCAATTTCCGTTTTAAACTTTAATTTAAAGTGCACCGAACGTTTGTACGATTTCATCTTAA
Source organism: Micrasema minimum (assembly GCA_022494985.1). Lineage (NCBI taxonomy): Eukaryota > Metazoa > Arthropoda > Insecta > Trichoptera > Brachycentridae > Micrasema > Micrasema minimum. Next base: position 39,191 of record JAGVSP010001446.1, read on the forward strand.
ACGAACTCATGAGTTAAAAGTGATAAAACTATAAATTCTAAAAAGCCAAACTTAACCTAAAAAAACAAACGTAAACGAAAAATCGGTGAATTTGAATTTGTTTTTGATAAAATTGAAGTGTAATACAATCATAATGAAATATCCACGTAGTGATTTGTGTTTATGTGAATAAAAAAAACACTTTTTATAACTGAATAAATTTCACAATTCTTCTTATAATATAAAATAGAAGTTTCTCACTACGAGGCACACAGACCGTGGCCAAGTTGGCTAGAGGGATCGCTAGAGAGCCGAGCGTTGTGAGTTCGAAACTTAATAATCTTTTTTTGATTTTATTTTATATAAAAATAAAAATAGAAATAAAATTATCTACTAGCCAATAGAGGGCGCTCAAGGTGTGTATATAATATCGAATTAATTTAATAATACACAGGCGATTTAAAATGAACTGTAAGAAATGCGTTCAAAGTATAAGCCCTCAAAAAGCGCTAAAGTGTGCAAGATGTTATAAATACTTTCACTCAACATGTGCAGGAACATCACTAGAAAACCTTAAAAAAATGAATATAAAAAAAAATTTGGCGCAGTGGAAATGCCTTGGCTGCAAAATGAAAGATCCTAGATCAAATAGTAACACATCAGTCCAAGGCGAAGACTCCGAGGTGGACAGTCTACTGTTTCTCGCGCGGGTTCGCCAGCGCCGCCATTGACTCGTGCGGTTGATAATATTCAATTTGGAATAAAAAAAAGAGGTAGATAACCTTAAATCAGAAAATAAAAAAAAGGATATAGAAATACTTAACATTAAGGAAATAATGGAAGAGATGCAGAACCCGTACATGAAATTGTCTGTAGAAATACAGGGAATACACTTTAAAGAAACCACCAAAATGGACGAGAAAGAAATTGTTAAAAAAATATATGTAGTATAAAGAATGTGGAGGAAGAAGAAATCGATAAAATAATAAGGAAAAAGTCGAATAACATTTCTAAAAACGAAACATTGGTGGTACAATTTAAAAAACAAGAAGAGAGGCAAAAATTCCTTAACAAAAAAATAAAAGTTGACAACAGTATAAGGAGGAATCGAAGGAAAAAAAATATATACATAAACGAATTAATATCCAAAGAAAAAAAATCCTTATTATACAAAACAAAACAAGCGGCAAAGGGTAAATATGATTTTATTTGGATAAAAAATAATAAAATTATGGTCAAAAAAAATTCAACCGAAACGCGTCCCATAATAATAAAAACGGAAGCCGATATTCAACTACTAGACTTGAATTAAAACAGAAAAATAACGTTTAAAAAATGCATAAAAAAAATATTTCAACAGGCGAGATGTACGACATAGTAAATCTAAATAACGAATACAATGAATCTTCATCGAGAAACATATCAGACTGGTTTATCAAAATCTCAACAAATAACTCAATAATGACATTATTAAACATTAATCTTAGATCAGCGAGAAAAAATTTTGACGAATTAACAGTACAATTACAAGATCATTACAAAAAAATAGATGTCATAGTTCTCACAGAAGTAAACATAAAAGAAAGCGAAGCTATGCTATACAAAATAAAAGACTATGATTCTTTTCATCATTTACGAAAAAATCAGAGAGGAGGAGGAGTTATAGTATTTGTAAAGAATAACATTAAAAATACATGTCAAATCATACAAAGCTCTGTAATGGAAATGATGAGTCTAAAATTAAGCTTTAACAAAGAAGAAGGGACAAATATATTCGCAATTTATAGACCACCAAATAAGAACAAATTAACCTTCTTAAATGAAATTGAATCATTGATTGCAAATATACCTAGTAAAGAGAATTTAGTGTTATGTGGAGATATAAATATTAATTTAAAAGAAGAAGGGGATAATACAAAGAATAACTATTTGGAAATTTTAAGCCAATACGGACTAATCAGTTGCATAAACAATTTTACAAGAGAACACATATCAGGGGGATTATTACAGCAATCTTGTATAGACCACATATTCATTAGGTGGAAAGATAAATCTTTGATGTCATCAGTTGTAGAATCTAAAATATCCGATCACTATATCACTGTAGCATCCATATGCTCGAAAAACAACAAACAAACAAAAATCCGAAAAGAAGAAGTATCAATTAACAACAAAATCGTGGTGGAAAAACTAAGAAATATTGATTGGATGTACATATCACAAAAACATAATGAACCAAATGAACTAATGAACGAAATTATAGAATCTTTTGAAAAAATATACAAAGATTGCACATACAAAACAACTTATAAAAGAAGAAGAAAGTCAACACTATGGATGACACAAGAACTGATGGAATCAATAAAAATAGAGACAATTTATTCCGAAAATGGAAAAGCTGTGTCCAAACAACGAAAAATACAAAACAGATTATCGTAAATATCGAAATATGTTAAACAAAAATATACAACGAACAAAAAAAAAATTTTACAATATGAAATTCAACCAAATAACGGATATTGAAACAACGTGGAAATCCATCAATCAAATACTAGGAAACGAGAAAAAAAAATGTAGACGAAGTATTAATGAAATATCTAGGAAAAAGTGAAACCGAAAAAAATATTGTTAACAATTTCGCTAATAACTTTAAAAACTCCATCGAAAATATAAAAATAAAATGCAAAAATAAATTGTTAAAATTAAGTGATGGCTCAAGCGATGTAACTCAAAATTTATCAATGTATATTCCACTCGCAACAGTTAAAGTGATAAGCAGAAATTATTGAAACTCTGGATGAAAAAAAAAAAGCCCAGGAAACGATGGAATTAGAGTAAGAGATGTAAAAAGCATTAATCATTTAATTTCTCCTGTTATATGCAAGCTCATTAACCTGTCAATACAAACAGGAAAGTACCCTAGTGCTCTCAAAGTAGCTATCGTTCGACCTATCTACAAAAACGGAAAACATGACGATATAAAATAATTACCGACCTATATCTATTTTATCAGTTTATAAACAAAAATTATAGAAAAATACATAGACAAATATTTAACCAATTACCTAAAAAAAACATAATATAATATCAAACAGTCAATATGGTTTACCAAAAAGGTAAAAGCTGCGAAATGCTACTGTCAAAACTAACAAATAAAATCAATAATGGATTGAACAAAAAACAGCACATACTTCTTATGTTAATAGATTATAGTAAAGCGTTCGATACATTAGATCACAACAATTTAATTGAGGCGATGGACGAAAATGGAATACGAGGAAATATAAAATTACTACTACAAGACTATCTAAAAAATAGAAAAATGAAAGTAAAAATGAACAAAACCCTAAGTGACGAGAAGGCTCTAGAAACCGGAGTCGCCCAAGGGTCAATTCTCGGACCAAAGGAGTATCTAATTTATACAAATAGTCTAAAAAAATTAACACAAAATTGTGAAACGTATTTGTTTGCAGATGACACAGCCTTAATAATGGCGAGTGATGACGCATTAGATGCCGAACGCAAATTACAAAATGACTTTATACAACTAACGAAATGGTCTCACGATAATGGTCTGATTATAAATATGAAAAAAAACAAATGTGCTATACATAACCTCATGTCACAATGCAAGAAAAAATATTAAAATCAAAGCTCATACTTATACATGTCTACATAACAATCAGAGGGAACAAATGAGTTGCACATGTGAGAACATAGAAGTCACAGATGATACAATAAAGAAAAAGAGTAAAGAGGATGACACAATTTTGTTCAAATATGCTAGAGTACTCCCAGTTAAACAAATATACCACTTAAAATTAATAATAAAACATTTGGAAGACAAAAAGCAACAAGTGAACCATAGACATGGAACAAGAGCCAAAACAGCCAAACGATTAGTGGAACCTCGAGCACTCAACTACTATGGAAGCAGAACAGAAGAGTACATGGTACCAAGGATATTTAACAAGCTTCCAGGTGAGGTGAGAGGCGCCACTAATCTTGTACAAAGGAAAGCGTTGCTGAGGAAGTTTCTCTTGGAGAGCCAGGGTTTCGGGGTTTAAATGAGTGTGAAGAAAGTGAAGAAAGCTATTTTTTTATATATTTATTTACTTATATGTATATTTACTTATATTCATGTAGATCGTATTAAACCTATCTAAATTAAGTTTCAAGTGTCAACTCGGTGAATGAAACGTGTGCCGAAAAACGAGAGAAAACTTGTTTGGCACGATCTAGTTTTAAGTTAATTTTTTATATACTTGTCAAATAAAAAAAAAAAAAAAAAAAAAAAAAAAAAAAAAAAACATTCAATAAAAAAAAAAGTTGAAATATAAATTGTTATGATTCCGCTAACATGTAATTTCCTACAAAATGAACACTAAGCATCTGGAAAATTAAGTTCCGTATTTAATAACATTGAAATTCAATACACCCTGTTTCATACATTCTACCACAGCTATTTCCAACTTTTTTAAATTAGCCTCGAAATTAATATATTCGGATACATTATAAACTCGCACATAAAAAAAAAATTTATAGTTAATATCTCAAGCTATTAAAACAATTTAAATTCAATTTTAAGCCGAATGCACAATGGCGTCTACCGTTTGTTACAGCATTTTCGATCCAATTATTGTCGGAAAAAATATACAGCGGACTAACCACTGCACTGCGGATGGCAATAAAGCCTTACTGAGATGGAACCATTTACTGTTATTGTCAAGTAATTAGGCTTCTACTCCGTCAAAGTACCCTCTTCCTGTATTTCCTGTCCAGAGTTACTGAATGCCTATTTCAATTGCTCGCTTGATAAATGAAGCAATCTCTTTTAAACAATTTACTTCCTAAGTTAGTATGATCGTAGAGGGAGATAAACAATCCATTTTGGCTGTAAAAAGGTTCTGAAACTGCATAACATTATGTTAACCTTTGTTTTTTAACCTGATTTCTATGTTGTGACAAAATTAGATAGAATATATACATATATGTGGTTTTTCGTAGTCAATACAATAACCCTTTTAAATTTTATTTTATTGTTAGAAAAAACAGCAGTATTAATGCAAAAAAATAGATTATGCAAAAATAAACAACAAATGAATAACAATGAATACAATTCTTTCCGTTTTTAAAAAAAGGTAAATATATTTTTTTATGGTATGTATTAATATAGGAATATATATTTTTATGACCCACCTACTAAATTGTTTTATTTAAGGAAACGCTAACTTTTAAACATTGAAATTTAGAAAATGTACGTAAACACAGTGCAATGCCACAATTCATTAAAAAAAACAATAGTTTACCAAATTTTTTTTTAAGCTTTGTAAGTATTTAAACTATATTAAAAAAAATTGGATTAAATAAAAGTAAGATTTAATAAGAGGCATAATGAATTATTTTTACATCTTCTTAATCTAATTATAATAATAATACTGATCATAAAAAATTAGGTACAATTTATATTTTATTCAATCCCATTTATTCTTTAACAAAAAAGTGGTATATTATTTTTATAGTTCTAATCATCATCATCATCATCATACCATATCCGCTTCCTATGTGGAGCATATGGATTCCACAAATTGCCTCAAGCCAAGCGATCGGGCGCCAGTTCCCGCGCATCCTCCCAGATCAGGTCCACGCCCCGCAGCTCTGACGCAAACTGCCGAATCATTCTAAATTGTTTTTAATTACTAGATACAAATTATTAACAAGTATCGAAAATGTATTTGATTATTAAAATACTGTTTTGCTTTGGATAATAGGGCTAGAAATTAATTGATTAGTTGATACGTGATACGATATTTTACAAAGATTTGAAAGTATAATTGCACGTTTCAAATTCTTTAAAAACCTTTTGGAATTTGTGAGAATATTTAAGAATTTATTACATCTCCATCTGAATCTATGCATTCGTTTTATGGGAACAAGATGAATCGGCAACATTCTAAATTATTATGTATTGTTGAATTAGAAATATTTCATTGTTTTGATGAGCGATTCCTTCAATTGTGAAAATAGCTACACCATAATTTTAACGGTAACCAGCACCTCCTTAACACATACCAACAAATATCACGTACTTGCCTTATTTACTATGCGAAAATTGAATTAAAAACACACATTGCGATTTTAATTTCGTATCTTTTAAATATCTACCTATTTTTCCGAGACAAAACCTTCCTAGATAAGGCATATTTTATCTATACACTTGCTGTTACTTCGGATTACTTACTTATTGATACCTTATTTTAGAAACAAACTTCACGATTACCATAAGCATAACAAGATACTTACAATACTCTGAGTTGAATTTTAATTTTCTTTGTTTTTTAAATTTTTATTTAAACCGTAGCTTCAATGTTTCTAGGTACCTACCTTTCACTTGGAAAACTATTTACCCTTCACTTTACTTCCACATATAGCTTCATAAAATATATAACAGCTATCGTTTAACACCTATGGTTTATTCCTACAAGTTATTCTAATTATGTGAAATTATATTCATACCTAGCTACTTTAAATCTAAACAAATCGAATTCGTTCAATGATTCAACGAACTTAGAATAAATCCCGCGGCTACGAGTATTTCAGAATAATTAAACTGACACTTAAATGATTTTGTGTTTATAATAATATGTACTTTAATACTTAGTACATATAATTTAATTTGTCCGTATAAAGAGTAACCCAATTTGTATCTGTCTGAACCAAGCTCAAGATTGAGTTTATATAATTACATAAATACATATAAAGTACGTCATTAGGGCATTACTCCGCCTGCTATCTGCCTATAAATGTTTTGAGGGAAACGTTTTTCTCGTTAAAGTGTGAGAACCCCATAGATGGGGGAACAAGTTAGTTTTATCGGACTAATGATGGTGATACGACACTTGTTTTTATAGAAAATAATGTCCAACTCTTCCATTGAACACCATTAATTTAAATTGGTCATTTCAAATTATTCAGATATGTTACCAAAATATTTGTATGGGTACCTACTACCAATGTATTGACCAATAAAGCTGTGGGACGTGGACTTAGATCGCCTGGACGGAGGCAGTTTGTGAAAATCCATAATATGCTCCACATAGGGAGCGGATATTGTATTATAATGATGATGATTTAATTTTTTTATTTATTATTTTTTTATTGTATTTGACATAATTAAGAAATGTTGTTTGACATTTTAGCAATTATTCCACTGTAGTGAGTTTTTTAAATTTTTGTCTTTTTTCTCTTCTTTTTGCGCTACATACATCCATTGCGAGATAACGCTTTTCTAAGTGCAACTTTGTTCACCCCATTCCGTCTTTATACCTTTATAGATCAAAAACTCTTTTTAAATCTCTGTAAGTTGTAATATGCCATTTCAATTCATCTCCCACCGTTGGGATCTTGGCTAAGACAGCTGCAATACTGGCCTAAGTCAGACACAGTCTATTATGGAGTAATTATGTGAGGAAATGTGACACTTTATCATTGATTGAAGCGACACTAATAGTCAATTATCCGTCTCCCGGTAAGCCATTCATACATAAGTCATACTTCAGTGAAAACAGAAAAGGATATTGTATCGTCCGGTACTAGGAATGGATAGAAATGCTCTTTTAATTATCGAGTTAAATGCATTTCGGGATTGAAGGATCTATTGTTTTTCCTCGGCATATTCTATATGAAGTACATATAAAGTATATATGTGTAGTGTGTATACTACTTGGCGGCCAATTATATGATATAATCTTAATATTAGGTAGTAATTATTGTAGGTCATGTAAAATGTTTGTTACTTACTACATAATAAATATATCGTATTTTGATAAAATGCATTTAAATTAAAAAACGTGTTTTTGGTTGCACATGAAAAAACATTTTTAATAGATACACAAAGGATTTATGTTGCGCTATTTATTGTAAACTAAGAAAGCATAGTATAGTGCATTTGGCTACCGCGCATGAGGTCGCGGGTTCGATTCCCGTAAGGGATCAACTGAAATATTTATTTATATGTGATTTTCATAGTAATATTTCATTCGTGATTCCTTGGACTGGTACTGACGCGTAAGACTGATCATCCTAACATCATGTAATACAATGATCAAGAGACACTGCACTTGGTGTACCAACGCAGTATCCTATACAATACTGGATGAGGATAAGGGAAAGTAGTAGTAGTAGTAGGTACATGTTTCCGGTGAGATATAATTTATTAATTTTGATCCTGTACATATAATTCTGAATGACGTTGATCGATATTATTATTCAGGATTTGGGTCGTCGATCAAAATGGTATATTGACACGTAACAATATCAGATGCATTAAACTTCACAATATCCAAGTTTGGAGCTCGTCCACCTGCCTGTGACGTCACACGGGGACCAGAAGGAATGACTGTTGTTTGGGACCACTTTTTGGACAAGCTGACTCGAGAATAGCATTCCGCGAGATTCGGGGAACAAATGCGCCAAATGTGGAGACAGACAGTCCTTTGGAGACCTGTACTCTATACTTGGTAGTGCTATACATACATATATTATAGTGAGGATATTGGGTACTGGTAGCAGCTACTTTGTAGCAGTGTACCTACCTACCTTTAACCTGAAAAAGGTAAAAAAGAGGAAGCGAAAATCATAATTTTGATCAAAGCTTAGAACCGTCCAACAAAACACAAAAATTATCACCAGGCCTATAAATTCCATTGAATTTAATAAATATATTTGATGAATTCAGAGGACGCCTCATTATCCTTCTTTGCTTTATGTTTTCCCAGGGTTATAAGGCGTTATTGAATTACCTAAATCGTGTTAAATTTGTATCTTTATATTGTCTTAGTTCATTTATAATGTTATCACAATGTGAAACACTACTAGTACTCGTAACTTAATTCATGCCATTAACAAACGTGCAAAGCACCAATCATGGTGTAACAAAACTCGTAGTACAACCCGAAAACTGGTGAATGTACATCATATTTGGAGTCGAATGTGTAATATGACTTTTGAATCTGAGATTGAAAAAAACATTTTTTTCTTCTCGTAAAAACTTTCATAAATACCGCAGGTTAAGTAAAATAGCGTGAATTCTTATTAATATTATGGATACTAAATAAATGCCAAATTTGCAAAAATTTATGGAAAAAATAGTTAAATTCGTACTCAATTTTCTCTATGGGTCAAATAAAAAATAAAAAATCTGCTAAATCGACTCTAAATATTGTGTAGATTCACTGGTTTCCCGCTTGTACATCGAGTTTTGTTACATCATGTATATTTTACAAATACATTTAAACGAACTCAATGTTTGTAGTACTCAATTTGTAGTTTTCCATAATTATTAAATGCAACACACTTGTTTTTAACTACTTAGTAGTGTGTTTCATTTAACAGTTAAACGAATTAATTAAATTTGCAAATAATAAAAATATTCTTATTTTATTCGAAATATTTAAAAGGCTAATTGATTCCAATCCAGATTTTGGGTAAATGCTAACGGATAAAATCATGTTTTGGATTTTAAATTTTCCAATATGAAATTTTAAAAATGTTGAATAAAATGCTTGGATCCAAAATATCTGTCCCGTATGTACATTTTTACAGAAAACAAAACTTTTTATATTGATCCTGTGAAAAGCTGTATCTAAATAAGATAGGTACGTTCTAGTAGCGATTTATCTTCTAGAATAAACTAGGGTGTGTTTCATTCATATCATTATATCATTACATAACAATGTATTTATAATATACTTTGGCAGAATATAAATATAATTGTTTTTCATATCGATCCATATGTTATTATCTTTTTAAATAGAAATTTGCGTTTCTCTATTATTGATTTATTCATGAGTATTTTAATTTTGGGGCAAAGATAAAATTCAAAGGTTTGCGGATACTTTTAATTAGGCAGAATTTATTTTACTGAAAATAAGAAACATTGTTTATGGTTCATTGGAAAACTTTATAATATTTTTAAATTGCCGCAACACACACTATCAGATGACCACCTTATTCAAATACTTGGTATTTTATTATATTTTTTTCGTTGTTAATACAAAGGGTAATTTACACTTTTCAATCTGAGCTTTTTTTACATACTTTCACAAAATATTTCATAAGCAAATGATGCTCAAATTCTTATTAAAACCATTTTTAAATTTTGTTTTCCTTATGGGATAGTATTATAACTAAATACACGATATTTGATAGCAATTTGAAAAAAAAATCGGAAAAAAAATCAAACTTCAAGTTTCTCGATAATGGGTCAAAATAAAAAAATCTACTAAATCGACTCCAATATGATGTAGATTCACTGGTTTCCCGATTGTACATCGAGTTTTGTTTCACCCTGTATACAGAATAAGAATAAACCAAATTGGGAAAAAAAAAATATACATCTGCTTATCTTTAAAAGAAAATTTGATTTAAAAAGAGAAGTAAAAATGAAAATAAAATAAAAGATAAACAGAATTCATTGCATCCCGGGGTGTTTAGATTATTTAGAGCAAAAACTAGATTAAATTTTATGATCTTCTTTTCAATATAATGAATGCTGTAAAAAAATTTTTATACGTCCATTACTGTCTACCCACTTTTTTTTTTCTATTAAAACCACTTTTATTTTTTCTAATAAAACTCAGCAATCGGAAATTACTTGACCATTATTTACATCTGTATTTTTTTTTATCTCTGCTAGAACATTTTTCAAAAAGTTATTCGAGTTTTTTTTAATTTTATTGAAAGCTCTGAAAGCTTACGAACACCTATTGCGCCTGGTATGTCCACTATCAGCATAACATGCTTTGAAATTGTTCGTTACATTTAGTTTATCCAAGAAACGTACCATAATAAAACAGATCTATAGAGCCTTTCTTCGTATTACATTATTAGCAGTAGTAGTGAAGGCTTCTTTCACCTACCGACAGGCACACTTGCTATTTCAAAGCGAGTTCCATAGATGTCTCTTTCTCCGCGGTGCGTGTGGCTTTAAGAAAATTGAGTACAGAAATAGGTAAATATACAATACCTATCTAGGCAGGTACATAATAAAAGCTTATAATATCGCTCATAAAGTAAAATAGTGGCGTAGCGTCATAACGACATTTACAGTAGGGGCATTTAAGGATTTTTTTTTTTAAAACATGCATATTCAATATCTTTCCATAAAAATTACAAAAAAATTAGAATTTTTTTTTATAAATACATTTTGATTTAATCTTTTTAAACGAGTCTCCAAAAAATTCAGTAAAATGGGGTTTCACGAGTTTATAAGAAGACTTAATATATTTATTTAACTTTTTGTACATACAGTGGTGTACATTGGCGGGTTTATTGCTTAGTTGGCAATTTTTTCCAACAAACCAATAAAATAAAGTAGTGCAAGTATTTAACGTAAACGCATTAACAGAAGGAAACACTTTTCAATACATACAAACATATTATCACACTCAATATCTGCCTATGATAGAAGGTAGTAAAAAATAGGGGGAAAAAAATAAGGAAGAGATAGGAAATGTTTTTTTCAGGCGAGTTTTAAAAGAAGTGACTGTTTCGGCTTCTTTTATAGCATTTGGAAGTTGATTACATAGTCAAACCGCATGAACTGAAAAGAACTCGGATACAAGGAAGGTATATTGTAGTATTTTTTGACAGCCAGCGTATCGTGAATCCTGCTTCTTATCTATTGCACTACGGAGGCCGCCATCATTTAACAATATGTAATATGTACCATGCATATTTTTTCTTGCAAAAAGTTTGCCAAAAGCATAAAAGGGATCTTACATAATTTTTACGGTACCCAGAGGCCTCGAAAATATTTTTATGGTGGAACATATACATAACGTATACCTACCTACATCTACATATCCACGTTTTAAAACAACTACAACTCCCGGTAAAAAGTTCAATGAATATTTTTTCAATGTGGAATGTCCGGTGATCAATCAAACATTTTACTTCATGTTGCTTCATACAATGTTGTTGTTAATAAATTCACTTGGAACGCCTCTCTTGAACTGCTGTACACAAATCGACTCTTAAATTATTTTTCCTCACAACTTTTGACACATATGGTGATTAAAGAATCGCCAACCAAGAAACTCAAGTCATACATTTTTGTCTCAAAATAACAGTTCAAAACGGTATTTCCGGCTTCCTGATGTTTTCATATTTAAATAGTATATTTTTCTAATATATTCCAAAAACACATCAGAACACGGCGGATATCTAGCAAAAACTTCACTCTTGCTCTTGTAGAGTATGTTGCTTAGAACATTAACAGCCATGGTCCAGGAATGGAATCCTTCCCTGCTCTATATCTCAGTCCACCCCTGCCCCGGTAGAGTACGTTGCTCCTCCAGAATAGCATTAGCTAGCGCGGGCCAGGAATGGAATCCTTCCCTGCTCTATATCTCAGTCCACCCCTGCCCCGGTAGAGTACGTTGCTCCTCCAGAATAGCATTAGCTAGCGCGGGCCAGGAATGCTGATCCGACCACTGGACTGGCCCGGGCCTGTTTTTGTTACTATTATTAGTCAGGCGACGAAGACCAAGGGCGCTTAGATCTCATTTTATAAGTGTTAGGTACCATAAGTTTTTTTTATATTATCTACGTTTTCACACAGATTTACGATATTCATAATTCAATGCGTTTGATTACCGTTGAGTTCACTAGAATCAGTGAGTTTTCAAGCACGGATATTTTTTAATGCTGTTTTATCCGCTGTATGATGTTTCGGTCTATCAAAGTAGTTGAAATTAGTTATTTTTGTCGAATTTTAGTATTACTATTACTGATTTATCGGCTCATTTGTATATTTCAACCACCAAAACAGTCCAGGAGGCCATATTACAGAACAGAATTACCTACATCACAAACACCCAGGCAGTGAAAAGTCACTTTTTTTATTTTAGTGATCTCACCGGATATCTAACCCGGAACCTTCGTGTCGTGAGTCCAGCATTATATGCTTAACTTTTATGTATCAGTACTAAATAATTAAAATCTCATATCTGTCAATATTTTTTTAATTAATAAAAGATTGTCGTCCTCTTACGTTTAGTTTTACTCATCTCGTTTTGATGTTCAGAATATGTACTCGTACATTCACAATATACTCGTATCACGCCAACTGACAAACTAACATCATGATGATATTAATGGTTTTGTTGATAAAATCTGTTTTATTTAATGATCTATAAGCTACAAACGATGACTAAAACGGTTTTTTAAAAATGATTTTTAAAAAAATTATAAAAATAATGTTTTATAAATATCCGTTAATGCATTTATTGGTAGGTATGTTACGTGATTTCTTATAAATAAAATGTTTTTATTTTTTTTGTTATTTTTTATAACAAAAAACGTTATTCTCATCGAAAGATAATTGGACACCCTAAATTAGATTTTCAGAAACAAGCCTACTCAAAGAATTTACTTCTACCAGAAAAATGTACTTTTTTAGTGAGTTCTTTCTTTAAGTAAATGCATTCATACTTTTGGTTTATTTCAATGGCAAAATTTTGAAAATGACATTTTATGTGACGGCGAATGTCTCAAAAAAACATGATGATCTGTTAGCTCTTGACACTAGGAAAAATATTTCTTCATAACTCAGAACTTTTTCAAGCTTTGGACCGTGCATAAACGACGTTCAAGTTTGAATCTATCAGTATTTGTCAATATTTCTTTGATAAATTAAGAAATAGCCTCTAATGCAAGAGAAAATGAAAATGTGTCCAATAACTGTAAATTACACTATTTTTTACCAAAAAAATCAATTAAGAATTGTATTAGTCTTTTACTAATTTCGATTAGGTTTTATAAAAGGTCATTAAATTTCTCCCAAAAAATTCCTCAAATGCTATTATTAATTTAATACAGTTCAAACAATACTTTGTTTTGTAAAATATTTTTCTTAAGTGTCCAATAGCTATAGCATCCACCCTCAAAGCTGTAGTCCGTTATACTCTTTCATCATTTGAATCGAACAACCAATACCTCTACGTAGATGAAATCTGAGTATCAATCAACTATTCTAATAGGGACATTTGGTCACGGCCCCAGTCGCTTCTGGGAAGCTTTGGTCAGGAGTATCTGTATACAGGTTTAGTAAGTACATAATATTTTGAGTACCTACTTGTAGGGTATTAAGTGTGTGTTTTTAATCGTATTGTAATATTCTTAAATTTTATTTTTATTCAAAATTTATGTTTATCGGTAGGTAAACACGTATTTGCATAGACAAGTAGGTACTGGATAATATTTTGCAACGGTCATGAAATGACTGCCCGGCGGCGCGGCGTACTTATAGTAAGGGAGAAATAGCGTAGAATATTCTGAATACGGCGCATCGAAATTTCTAGTATGTTCCGCGTCAAACTAGCCCCTTTTTAAGAGGTTGGTGAAAAAATCTTCTTATATGGAAGTGCTTAAGGAGTATTTAAGTAGGTACCATATTGTACAATCATTTTCTTAGTTTATTGCATTTTTTTTAGTTTATTGCAATAAAAAGAAAACATTTCTCGCTCTATACAAATAGAGCACCATAATTTTTCATTGCCATAAAAAAGTAAGTACGTGGGTACCTACACTTATTTTTTTTTGTTAGTACAAAACTAAACCTTATACATAACATTTATATGTATTATATTTCCAATATTATCATCTGTGAGTGTAGTAGTGGCTTCACGTATACGGTTGATATTATTTGAAGAAAGGCAATGACCTGTTACGTTATTCTCCGATACTCTGTCAACGTATCTGGTCCTGGCTCTCAATTTCCAGCATTAGGTCATTCTTCCTCTCAGGTTACAATTGTCAACTGGATTTTACGCATTTTTGCACTCAATGTGTGAAATAAATAAAAAACTGTCATGTACCTATGTAGTTATTATTTAGTTAATATTTTTATTTGTATTATTATTTTATGTTATTTTCTTATAATTAATGAGAAGAAATGGCCAAGGGTCATTAGTTCGCCATTTATTGATTTCATTATACATGTTAATTATTAAATTGTGACTAATAATGTACCTATCCATCTTTAACTGTGAGATTATTTGTTTGGAAATTTAGTCTGGTTTATTGATGTTTGATTATTCATTCAATCTGCCTTCATGTAACAAATTATCAAGATTCACTGCACTTGGTGTACTAATGCAGTGACATATGCACTATCAGGTGCGGATGAGGGAAAGTAGTAGTTAAAGATGGCTATCTAAATTGAATGCAATTTAGATGGGTGTTTATCATCATCGCGGAGGTATTATGTTCCGTGTGGAACTAAAATGTTGAGAGAAATGAAACATCTGTACCTATGTAGGTATTCATATTCGCAAAATCTTATGTAAAGGTCTGAGATCCATCTTGTTTTAAATCAATCACCAAACGTTGAATATAGAGCACTGTCAAGTTCCCGAATCTAATTACACGCTGAAGAATTTAAGCAACTTCTGTTTCCATATAAAGTGTTGACTAGAAACCTGCTATAATAAAGTGGGGAGAGATTAAACAGCTCCCGAGGAGCCAGTGCTATAGTGCAACATATTTGAGAACAATCGTGGTGATGGTCGTTCGGCAAACTAAAATATAACAGTCGATAAGTCAAGCTATGTAATCCTGCGAATTCTGTGGATAATCAGCTACTGATGTATGCGTACTCCAGGAACTGAATAAATATATAACATGGTAACTTCATAATGTAAATATTAAAAAAGGGATGTGCAGGGATATATCACGTCGGTGTCACCAAATACGTGCAGGATAGTATCACGTCGGGGTCACCAAATGTGCAGGGTAGTAGCCCAGATGTGCGGATGTAGATCTACGCCGATAAAGAATGCTCCGTTGATTATAATAAAGAAATACAGAAGGAAGTCAATAATCGATTAATTTTAACAGGGAAACTATACTAACACTTAATATTAAAACGATAATTACAATGAACGATTTTAGCGATAGAAGTTAAAGTGCACTAAAAATGATCTTCACCAGTCAGATGCCGAATTAATACCAATCCTATTTTCTGGTTATAAAATGCAGAAAGATTCGAAAGAACTATCTCGAAGGATTGAATATGTTTTTGTTTCCTTTTTTCTTTTTCTTTTTTTTTTTTTTATTTTGTTTTTTTTTTTTTGTTGAAAAGAAACATTTGAGTTCTTATGATTTACTCAAATATTTCCTTTTCGGGCTACTTTCAGTTTTATTAGAAAGTGGACTTCAACAGACGCCGACGCGACGAGATGGGGCGGGTTGATGACTGAACTGTCCTCACTTTCAGTGCCTGCATAGTAGGCACAGGACAATGAGCAGAGAAGACAATGCCCAAACGAGCCATGCCTGTTGAAGTCAGGCAGTCACTAGTAATGGGGAATGGAGGCAAGCCAGAGAAAGAGAGAGAATGAGGTTGTTAGCGCCTATGCCCACTTTATATGAGACAGTTTCTTGTTCAGAAAACTACACAGTTTCTTGTTCAGAAAACTGTGCAGTCTGTCAAACTTCTGTCAAAAGACACGCTAAATATGTGTATTTTTGAAACGCGATTGTAAGTTATTATCGTATGTTTGCTCTCAGGAAATTGTATATTTAGCTAATTATGTATATATGTTATTGTTTTTTTACGTATTTAAAAGCATACAATAAACCAATGTCTACTTAAACGTTTACATAAAAAACATTGACTGTCATGTCAGCTTAAATCTGACACTAGCACACAGTTTTTCATGCAGTTTTACCTTTATACGGGACCGTTTTCAGACTGCACAGAAAACTGTGTAGTAAACTGCGCCATATAAAGATAGCTTAAGTCAAGTTTCTTCCTCAATCTGTTTATCTAGTTTATCTGTTTCAGGTGCCCAAGTTGGTGTGTAGAAAAATGACTATGTTCATAATTATTATTTAGAAAGCAGGTCCATCAAATGTGAAGACGATTTATGATTTCATTATACGGAAGAATGCCGCGCGGCTAGTCCCGTCCGGGATGGCCCGGGGCCGATGGCGGAGAACCATAATTTAATCTTTCTGAGAACGATTATGCTCCCAAATTATAGACCGTGCTTTCGGACATATAAATAAATAAACATCATGATTTTATAAAATGAAATGATAGGATACTACGACTACGGGTGGCTTCTAAGATCATGCATCAATTTAAAAATTGACATCACTATAAGAGTTGGTAGTTTTTTATACAATCTTATTTGAACATCGTATTTATACAATGTTCCCGCTTAAAGTGATGTCATTTTATCAAATGATAATTGAGGTTTGAGTGATTCAAATTCTGAAAGTGAATTCGAGTTATTTTTAATCTGAGGAGATAAGTGCACAAATAGGGATTTAAAGTTATATGCATGTCTATAAATATTTTTTATAATTATTTTAAACTAATTTATTAATTATGTTGAACTAAGAAAAACAATTACCATATATAGGTAAAGCTATTTTATTGAGAATGTTAAAAAATTACCTGTTTTAATTCAAACATGTTTACAATTGACATCTTAAGGGTAACTTAATAGGTGAAATCCAGTTTTTGTCTGCAAGTATTTGGACACACTCAAAATGTTGTTGTTGACGATGGAAGACGAGAGTTTTCACATGTAAAGCGTTGCGCCGTTTCACTGTAGATGTACAAGTTCTGATAATAATTAGGAGATACGGATATCAAATACTAAGCGAAATGAAGAATGTTGTAATACATCAAGTAGTCACTTAACCTAGCGGATTACAGCTCATAAGCCCTGTTAAGAAATCGTCTCTTTTGTGGTCAAGTTGTGGAATGATGTTGAAAAATAGTAAAAATTCTGTTTGGAATAAAATATGCATTTTTATAACCTTTTTAAAGTTTTAATTATGAAATAATTTTAGTAATGAATATTAAACATTGGTTGGAATGATTGCAAATATTTTAAGTGAACTAAAATTCATTTTTATAACAAAGTTTAAAACATGTTGCACAGGTTTATTAATTACATACCGGCGTTTGATATTTTAATCAACCATTACAGGTAATAAGTACATACCAACAAGTATGGATAACATTCTATTATCAACAAGTAATGATCACAAATGATATTAATTTGTAGGGTTCTTTTGAAGTGAAAACTTCTTTAGAATCGTTGGGAGTGATTTGAAACTCTATGAAACGAAAAAGCGACACTAAAAAGAGACAAAAATATAGATCTATGGGATTTAGCCTGCGAGAGAATGAGATAGAACACAGTTGTATAGCGTTTTCCTATTATCTTCGTCTTCTCTTTGTGCGGTGCTTCGTAGCCTCCACACTCTTGTCTACCAAGCGTTGTGCATACGCGGTATATTGATAAAATCGAAACGAAAAAACTTTTGTCTCACACTTTAGTTATCATAAGCCGCTCGTATCACTTGTAGAAATTGAAGACATGGATCATGAATAATAAAATGAAAAAAAATTATCAACTGGGTACCAATATTTATAATAAAATAAATCCTATAATTATCCCACTCCTGATACTGCATTTATCTCATTCTCTCTCAGCTTAGTTTTATTAAGGTTTCACTTCTACCTGGTGTGAACTGCACACATGTTTTTTTTTTGTCTTAGCAATTTAAATTTCGACGTTCCCGCGTCCCAAGCCACAATGGTGACAAAACTTCGTGCGTAGCGCGGTGCGTGGAGGGGGTTTGACATAGAATTAGGCGGCGGGTAATGGAGTATAATGGTCCTATGGTCCATGTATGGTGTATAGTCGCGGGGAGGTGGGGGCGGGGGCTGTGGACCTTACAGAGGGGAGGGGTGCCCCGGGGCGAGTCAGGCCTACCTAAACAAGAGCCCCGTAGCCGCGACACTCGATATCAGGTACCGAGGCTGTGATTATAAACAACCTTTACAGGTTTTTATCTACCTTTATAATTTTCTTTAAAAAAAACACTTTCGCTTATCAGCACTTAATGGTGCGTAGGGTACTGCCAAAGATTTAAAAAAAAAACTTATTTATAAGGAGATACGGCCTAAGTATATGGTGCGTGTTAGCACTTTTATCAGAAGCTGGTAGATCCCCAACCAATTATGCTCAAGATACTTCTTCAATTTTTTGTATGGAAAGTGTTTTTAAGGCTATTCTCAACACTTCTACATTCTTTTAATGCTGCATTGGTACACCAAGTACAGTGAGTCTAGATAATTTGATATCAGAAGGTCAGATTATGAGTATTACACTTATTATGATTATTACACTTGAGCACCAGTCGAAGAAATTTATTTTATTTAAAGCCAAATTAACAGGTTGCAAACACGTAATTATGAAGAATTTTATTTAATGAAGAATTTCGCGATGTGAAAAAAACGTATGAATAATATCATCATCAACAACATTTTTTGAAATGAATACAAATACTTGTAGACAAATTACTGGATTATACCCATGCTGGGCTGATATCAGATATTATTGATATCCCAACAGAGACAGAGAAACTCTGGAAATGAATGTGGGTTATCTGGCGTTTACAGGGCTTATGAACAATTCTGAAAAGCGGAATGACGAAGACGATTTCAATATATACCTAAAGTAGTTCCAAAATTTGTCAGATATGGTTATCAGATAATGGGCGGAACGGGGAATGTTGTAGTACGTCAAGTGGCCACTTAACCCAGCCAATGAAAGGTCATAAGCCTGTAAACGCCTAGATAACCCACATTCGTTTCCAGAGTTTCTCTGTCTCTGATATCAATAATATATAATATCATCATATATAATATCATCTTAGGATATCAATAATATATAATATCATCATCATTCGGTATAAACATATGAGATCTACAAACTACCTTCGTCCCGTAATTACGACGTAAACTGCCGATGAATTTACTGCAGAATGACAGAAATCGAATGCCAAAATAATATGTACTTATTTAAAAAATAAAAGTTATTCAGGGCTAAATGTAAAAAATATATGTGCGAGAAATATTAGTGTAGATAAGAATAAAAAAAATAATTAAGTGTAATGTAATAATATTAGTCGATGTAAAATTATATAGTACTAAATAAATACAATAATAAAAAAATAAAAAATAAAGAGTAAATTCTATTTTACGTTACTTAAGTGGAAATTATTAATGAAGATAACTTTGTAAGTAGAAGATCTCCGTTTGTAATCGCAGATCAGGTACCTACCTACTGATCATCTGGAGCTCAATCACAGATAACTATCGACGTAGTTAAAAACGTGCTAACCACGTGCTAACGCTAACCATTTGACCGATCACAATGAACATACGTTCATACCACGTTCTCGCGTTGCCGAGCACCATAGATGATAATAAATATCGCGGCTAAACGTCAAACGTCAAATCAAGAAAGTCAACGCGCGTGTCGGATTGTTTATTATGTCGACTGCTTTTCTCAATGTTTGGCTTGCCGAACGCCGGCTAAATGCAATACGGCACTCGAGAAAGATTGAAAGAAGATATGTGCGAAGAAGATATATCTCGGGAAATGGCTCGCGACTTGATGCGCTCGTTTAATAATCCCGATCGATAACTTTTAACGCGTGTTCCATTGTGATCGCGAAAACGTTAAATATCCATGGTAAGAAATCGTTATCACGTCTCTTATTACCGCGTCGATAGTGATCTGTGATCGAGCTACTGGCATCGGTCCTCGACACGTGATATTGAACTTATTTTTAAGAATATCTTTGAAACGTTTATGTTGTGTTTCTTTAAGTTGTATTATACCTAGATGCATTTATTATTTACCTTTCATTATACGAGTACGCAAAAACGATATATTTTCTTTGAATGAATTAGTTTTTTTATTCAATAATTCTAAAGTGTAGAGATCAGCCAGGTTATAATATATAAAAAATATATTGAGGACTATTAGATCTCGTTTCTGTGATATTATGAATGTTATATTGAAAAAAAACTATAAGAAAATTGCATGGTTTCATTTTAAATGTTTTAATTTAAGGCTGTACCTACCTGAAAGCAGGATTAGAAATTGTGGTGTTTTCAAAATGATATTTCAGATTTGAAGATAGTCACAAAAAATTTAAACTATTTCCTAGGAAAATGTGTAACCATTTCTGAAAAAAATATTTCCCCCAGAAAAAAATAACGGGAAGCCCTCATTTTTGTATTTTTTTTCAGGGTAATTGAAAGTGGCAGCAAAATAAAAACAATTCGTAATAAAAGAGTACATCAAGTACACCAATACTAGGGAACTAGATATCCAATTTTTTTTTTTTTATCTTACTTTTCCGTAAGAGTTAAAAGTATAGGGCAAAACACACGATTTTTTTATAGCCTCGGTGCGCCTCTTAATATAAATGGTCAAGCGATTGATTGATCATTGCGCCCACATAATTAATATTCAAATATCATCATCATCATCACCATCATCATCATCTCCCTATGTGGAGCATATGGATTTCAACCCCCAAGTCATACGATCGGCCAGTTCCCGTGCAAACCTCTTAACTGAGGTCCACATTCCGCAGCTTCGATGCAAACAGCCGAAAATATATTCAATACAAATAGCGCATGAATGCAGATTTTTAAATTTAACACTAATGTCGAAATTAGAGCAGAATGCAAAGCTGAGATAAGCATTATCGACAAAATTAATAAAGGTCTCTTACGGTGGTTCGGTCATGGAAATCAAATGAAATGGTAAAAAAAGGCCAAAATAATATATGATGCAAGTGGTCGAGGTAGGCTGAGAAAGACATGTCATGATCAAGTACAACAAGTGGGCATGTAAAAAATGTAAAAAGTCGGAACAATCGACGCGCGTGCATGAGAAGATGCATGAATGTGGAGGGAGCAACGGAAGTATGCCAGAACAGAGTGTTGTGGCGTTTATTTATTTATTTATGGATGATTTATTAAGCGCTATTTTTGCGATAAATCGCCTCAAGCGCGCTGTAAATACCAAGCGCATGGGCGATTGGGATTTTTTCTAGCCTCCTACAGTTTGAACAGATTTTAATACATGATATAAAAAATATTTTAAAGTCAATACATACTTAGATTATAATGATGGATTATGTGTAAACAAATATAACTTTGTAGGGAGATAGATTATTGTCTTGCAGTTACTAGCGCATGGACGATAGATTCTACCTTCCTTTACAAAATTTGATTGTTAAAAATAGTGAAATGTGTATAGATTTTCAATATGTAAATGAACTTTTCTAATAAGAAATTTAAAAATGAATGTTGTGTAGAGAAGGCATGCGAATAAACGTTTGAAAGGATTGATTTTAACAAATATGTAGTACACTTTACTATTGAAAAGTTTTATGATTATTCCATCCTCTCTGCCTACCCCTTCGGGGAAATGGCGTGTTGGTTAGTTAGTTTGTTATCATAGTAATATTTATTAGCTACATACTAGCTATTGATTTATTTTTCTAAAGGATACCTTCTTTTTTTATCATTGTATTGAATGTTTTTCTACCGACTAAAATATGCTGAAAAACTAATCGCTCCCATGTGAACAACCTACTCTAATGTATCGGGTGAATGAGTTTCCATTTAGGACCTGTTAACCTCCCATTCTAGCTGTAGAGATTGGTTATTGTTAATTCTCTGGTACTGAGTAGCTATAGCCCCTAGACCTACCAACGGCGAGTAACCTGTGGCCTGGAGCATTATATTATAATATTATCTTGTATCTTGTATCTTATATATCTCGTCCACTAATCGAAAACATTCTGTACTCTCGCTCTGTGGAACAAGACGAAAACATCATTACGAGAGCTGTTTGTTGGATTAATAGTTGACGTATGGCTATTTATTATGCTTTCAAATGTGTTTCATGAATTCCGCATCACAAAATAAAATGATTTAATACTAAAAAAGTGTACGTACATAGTTTGATTGAAATTAGTAAATTCATTGTTTTTCATTAAAATGTGGGTGGCCGTAAAAAACGGAATACTTAATAATTCGTTGAATGGATAAGTGTACAGATTTTTCACAAAATGGAAACCATAAAATACTATACCTTTGAAAATGTAAGGGTATTGTTATTCTGGCAAATATTTCATTCGATCGTGAATGTATGGATCATTTAGTATTGAATATGAATTTTCATCAAATACGCAAACTGTAACAAACATTATTTAATGCGAAAACTATTTCTTAGGATACCTAACTAAAATCCGTAGAGGAAAATTCTCCATATTGCGTTTAACTACTTGATAATTTCGAACGCTTTCAGATGCCTTGTAGTAATTTGTGAAACTTTTTGTCACGTTTATTATTTATTATAAGTACTACAAAATTAAGATTAACAATGATAAATTATTCTTTACTCTTAAATATCCAGTTCTCAATTTTGCGGTCGATAGAGACCAGCGATTCGTTAGTAATTGATTGCCTCTAACTTATTATCCATAGAAGCAGCAAAGTCCATTGTTCCCGGTACAATGAGTCGTTCTCAAACTGGCTTCTCCGAATACTCATTATAACGGCCGGCCCAATCTGACTGCGGTATTCCATCTCATATAAGATATAATAATATTTCTGTGTGTTATTATTTGAAGACGTGTTCCTGTGCGATGACTTTGACACAAGGCGGTGCCTGTTGTGAATGCAAATGGCGGCACACAAGAGCTTTTGAAAGTTCCATGTTACAACCTCGCGATGATCACGTAGAGAAAATATGATGCAAGAACACAGGTCTCGCAGTAAACACGCTTTTTAATTAATTTACGTTTTTACATGCATAGGTTTGAATTACACTTAAATGATTTTTTACATAGGTATTGTATCATGATTTTTACATAGGTACAAAGGATTGCTCAAAGGATTTTTTCTTTAGGTACAAAAGATTGTGTGTTTTACACTTTTATATAATATAAAGGATTGTGCCTATCACACTTTTATGTACAAAAAATTGTGACTAATAAGCAGGTACGTATTTATCCACTAATAAAAGTAACATAAGAAAATTATAAGGAGTTTCTATATATTATGATTAGTTCAAATACTGTTTATAAAAGATAATGGTAATTACGAATAAAAATCCCAATTTAAAAAAAAGTAATGGATTGTCGGCCAATAAACCAATGTGGATAAAGCAGAAAACACAGTTTATGCCTGAATAAATAAAAAACATTTCAATATCAAAATTAACTTTTGAATCATTTTTAAAAAATGTATAAATCTTTGCGTCGTGCTTCGTTTTGATTGATTATAAAGGTGCATAGAACAATATTCGACTGAATGTATGAATTTACATTGAAGACATAAAATGGAACCATGCATTTTACTTCGAGTTGATCTTTTAGTTTGAAGTTAGTTACAGGAAGAAATTTTTCACTTTAAACTGTATATAGAAGATTGTTTTATACGCTTACAAATGATCCATCTAAATGGGGCCTCTGATATAATAAGCAGATGAGAAGAACGGAACCTGTTCCCTTGTCATCTTTCCTCAAGACGTTTTAATGCCTGTTTTTTATTAAAATAGGTAACATATCTTAACTTGACACATAAAACATACCTTAAATCCACTTTTCTGCGTACTCCATTCTTGGAACTTATTTACTAAATAGGCACCTACTTTGTTCAATAAGGGTTCAGTAGTGTTTTCTATTATTCCAAAGGGTTATTAAGTAGGTATGCATATAAATACTATTGTAGGATACAAAGAAATTGGTGTACCAATTCAGTGCCATATGCACCATTAATAGCGGATAAGGATACTACGTTTCCTTATCCGCACCTGATGGTACATAGGGTATCTTGACTATTTATTACCTACATGAAGGCAAGATGATTGCCTGGCCTGTTGAGGTGGTTAAATAAATAACCAAAAAAATCAACAAATTATTTCCCAAGATGACAATCGTTACTGCAGTTTATTTAAGGTGCGATCTGTTTTAAGATACCAAAATAATGTTTTTCAGTTTTTTTTCTCTTTTGAGGCGATTGGCCTTTTATGTGTCGGCACTGTTTTACATTATTCTACGAAACTACCTGTCGCTTTTTCTAAGCCAAAAGTGCACTGGCAAGAAAGAGAATTGCATCATGGGAGGGATGGAAAGAGAGAACGGAGAGATAGAGATGAAAACTTTTTCACCGTCGCGAATTCATTTTAAAGGTCCAGTGTTTTGAAAGTCTGAGAATCTAAACAAAATGCATGACGAGAAAGCGCAAACAAACTATATTTCAGAACGTAAAAATCGTAAACTTAGTAAAAAAATCTCAGTAAAAATGTGCAATCTACACCTAAATAAAACGAACCTTTTGAGTATGGCCTAAAAATTCAGGCTGTTTATTCTTTCGTAGATTATGCTCGTCGTGAAAATGATTTCCACTTTAAAACGCGGTGGTTAAAATACACCTCAGAGTAAACAATTTATCTATTTGGATGTTTGTAGGTTTTTTGGTATAAAGAAAAAGTTTCACCTTTTGAGGATTGTTGCATTACTGGGAGTGAAAATGAAGCGTGACGGTCCGCGGGGAGTCGGGGGAGGCGCCACCGTCCACTGTATACTAACTTTATGAACACAGGTAACAGGTATATTCCACAGTGGCCAGGTAACTTCTAGCGACCTGATCCTTAATACTCTATTCTTCGATACACAATAATTCATTGAAAAATGAATATCAAAACTTATTTTCCGAATAAATCGACCTATTTTCATTAAATTCGACTATTTTTAAAGTAGCAAGTAGTTATAATGAAACCCTATAAGATAAACCTTATGTCAGTTTATTTATACAAAAACATAATGTTTTAGTAAACCAGATATATTTTAGTTCAAATATTAAAAAGAAAATTAGATTTTACGTAATTTTCAATTTAAACACTTTGCTTACATTTCAAAATTAATTTTCAAATACCGTAGTTCTGAAACCATTTTCCTATTTGAACTTTTTCATTAAACGGTTTTTTTAGTTAAAAAAAACGTTGGCTCTTCTATGATATCCCCAAATATTATGTAACTTGATTTGGGCTACCTTCAAATAGTCGAAAATAATAATTGTGCTGGAAAGTAAAAAAAAGTCACGGTGATGTGGAAAATGAACATTGGGATTCGAAGTTGGTGACTCTAACCACTAGACCACAACCCGGTTCAATCAGATTTGTTTTTATTTTATTTCATGAAAAAATTTTAAAGCTCTGTTTTCCGTATAGCCTGTTCGCAGGGTCTTATAAATTTGAAAAATGAAATAAAAAATACCTAAGTATACCTTTTTATCACCAATTTAACATTAATCGTAGAATAGATTTTGATAACCTGAAGATATAATTTATTTAATGAATAATATTTTACGATAAAATCAGAATTAGTGGCGATTATGCTGAACCTCGCAAGCTTTTACTGAAACGGCTTCTTCTAAGCTCTTTTTTCAGTTACTAAATTTAAAAGCTACTTCAGTAGATTAAAACAGAGCTTTTTCATTGAACGAACTCATTACGAAAAGGACGCAAGGCTCCGATCATTTTAGAAGGCAAACGATCTCTGTTACGAAAGAGACAGCAGATGTTCGCAAAGCGCTCTAGACAAAGAAGGCAATACACACAACCCGACTCTTTGAATCAGTCTTTCCATAGCGCGAGTCCGCTGTAGACGTGTCAAAAGTGTCCAAAGTCCACTGTGAATAGTGACTTGAGTGGAAAACCAAAAGTTCAAAGTAAACAAACAAACAGTGTATGGAGATTATGTCTAGTGTACTTATGTGTGTTGGGATGTACGGTGTTGGTGAAATTACCGGGTTATAGGCGGGATCGGGCGCCATTCGGTTTGGAGTTTTGGAGGGAACGAGTCGGGGGCGCGGAAGGGGGCTGCGATGGCCACCCTAGGGCTCTCCAAGGTCTTTATCCTAGACAAGTACTTCACGGAGCTGCAGAAGTTCTGGGAGACTGAGAAGAAGCTGCAAGGTGAGAATTTAATACAGCACTAAAACACGAGCCACCACTGAATAAAGGCGTCATGTAGCATTATTAGTAAAATATTAACTTATTACATAAAGAAGGGTTTAAAAAGCGCTCTTTTATTCATAACAACATATTTAAGTAACACAGCATATAAAAAAAATCATATTACTGATCTAAACAGTGGACAAAGGCAAACATTTCAATGAAATTGTGCTGAGTTAACTACTTTAAACCCAGGTATCCCACCTTTCTGTCAAGTTAAACCTTTATCCACTATAATGTCCTCAATTATTAATATAAAACCTTTTGAAATAACTATATTTATCTCTCATTGTTGCGTATAGGTACATAAGGTGTTAAAACCGCATTAAGTACCCTTTAGATGCCAATAATTTGTATCGTAAACAAATATGAGACCTGCGTTTTGCCGCGAGTTTTTCAAATCTTGGAGAAAAAAAATGATGTCATGAGTTAACACGATGAAGATTGCTCAATGCGGTTGTATTTTCCATATGTAATCGCAGCATTGTTGGTATATTCATGTAAAATAACTATTCCTCAATTTTTTGCATTTTAAATATTTGTTCTTTACGAGTACTGTACTACATTAATTTTCCTTCATAACGTATGTCTTCTATACAACGATAAAAATTAAACTTTTTGAGTTTCAAATATTGCGGCATATAAATTGGTTGGGTGTAGTTTTCGTGTTATCTTAAATGGCTACAATAAATCGAGTCCAGAACACGAACTCTAAAGTATCGCGGGCCCGAACTTTTATTTATATTGTTGAATTTCCCAATTTGGAGTTGTGGGAAAGTGGTAACCCTAAATGTGGCTGTATTTGTGAACCTGATATGAATCAGGACCGAAGTCTTCACACTTTTTTAGTTATTTGTAAATTCACGTTTTCGAGACATTACGATTTGAAAAATATAATAAATGAGGAAGGTTTCTAAAATAGTTGCACTGAGCTCAAAACTCCTTAAATAATAACATGTGCGCAATCTTCGAAGTCTTATAGGAAGGATTTCTTAAAATTTAATTAGTAATTATTTAAAAATAGCTGACCAAGATACACTGCACTTGTACGGTGTACGAATGCAGTGGCCTATGCGTCAATGGGTGCGGATAAGGAAAAGTAGTAGTTGTATTAAAAAAAATATATTTTAAACTCGTTACCTATGTATTCGTGAGTTTGTTTTTCGAAATTGCCATAACTTTTCTAGATTGTCTTTTTAATGTTTACAATCTTGAAATTAAATGAATATTTAAAAAAAAAAAAAAACATAATTTTTAGTAATCTATAATTTTCTAGAATTTGATACTGAATTTTCAGGTGAATGTATGGTAATCTTTAAGAATACAGTTTTTCCTTGATTTCATAACATTGTTTACTGCAATTTCGTATATCTTAGCAAAATTATAACACAAAACGTCATTTTCTTTTACTAAAACTCGTTAACTATTTTGTTAGCATGTTGAGAAGCTCCTAATAAATAAAGACTCACTGCTCTTTTTTTACACTGCTTTTTAGACATTTTTTGTATGCTTATTTAGGCTTATAAAGTAAGTATGTAACTTTCGAGTAATTATATCCCATAATGTTTTCAACACTTTCTTTTGCTGATGTGCATAGTGCATGTTTTTAATAAATCCTACAAAATACTCGGCACAGCAAATTTATTAATGTTGCAATATTCTTAAGCCCTGCTTTTAATGAAAATATTTATCTACTTTGTGTGTATTTACTAAAAACACACAAAGAATAGGTGTATGGTGTATACTAAGCATTATAAATAGTAGGTAACTAATAATTAAGTATTTAGTAAATAAAAATGAAAGTAGCTGCTAAATTGTTGAATACGGATTTTAACAGAAATGAAATAAGTGTATCTCGTGTAATTGTATCTTTACTAAGAACACACCAAGAATAGGTGTGTAATATGTGTTATTAATCGCCCATGAGTATTCTACCATTGTTAGTACCGAGAGACACCAACGCCAGCGCTAGAACAAGCACGAAACCGTTGATGGCCCGAATTTAAAAACTCGCTAGACTTTTTTCTATCTTCTCGGAGTAACTTTTATATATTCACGTGCCCTCTAATTTTTTTCTAACAATAAACGACTGTTTGTTTTCTCCTGTTTCCACGAGCGTGTTTGACATTTCTACCGATAATGATAATGGTTGATTGATATGTATTAACCCGTTATGGGAGCGATTATTTAATAGTTTTTGAGCTATGCTTAAATGTTGCAGGTATACAAAATCAGCCTTTGTAATAAGTAGGCTTTTATATTGAACTGTTTTATATTAAGTTATTAATAAATATCACAAAGATTTATGAGTAAATAGATAAATCCATAAATTAATATTAATTTAAATCAATTAAGTAATTTAAAATTATGTGTGTTTTACTGCATAATTTATTAAAATGACAATGTATTAATTATTTATTCTTACGATGTAGACCAGTAAGGTAAATATTTAAGAGTGTAATTAAATATTTTATATTATTATTTTCAACTTATAATAAAAATCCTCATGTGAGTCTTATGTGGCCACGTTCACAATTTGCTCTACGCAAATCCATGCGTAGAACACAATAAATATTTTTAACAACAACATTTTGAACGAATACAAATACTTGTAGACAAATTACTGGATTATACCCATGCCGGGCTGATATCAGATATTATTGATATCTCAACAGAGACAGAGAAACTCTGGAAACGAATGTGGGTTATCTAGGCGTTTACAGGGCTTATGACCTGTCATTGGCTGGGTTAAGTGGCCACTTGATGTATTACATCATTTCCCATTCCGCCCATCATCTGACAACCATATATGACAACTTTTTTGAAACTTCTATGTATGTTGAGTTTGTACAGAAGAATCCACATGCGAGTTGGTTTATCGACAGATTTTAAATATTTTTTTCCCTACAGTGACATCTGTTGAGAAGATAGTTAAGCTTTTTTGGCAATCTAACTTTATTGGTGTAGGTAAAATTTGTCACATATGGTTGTCAGATGTCAATGGGGAATGTTGTAATACATCAAGTGGCCACTTAACCCAGCCAATGACATGTCATAAGCCCTTTTAACGCCTAGATAACCCACATTCGTTTCCAGAGTTTCTCCGTCTCTGTTGAGATATCAATAATATCTGACAAGAAATATTATTTTGGTCCCAGCTGAGATTGTCTTGACATTAATTTCAACCTTAGAATAAATTGGACCATTGGAATGCTTAAAATTTACAATGTATTTTGCAGACAAGAACAACGATTTCATTGCATGTCGTGCAATGCATATAGTAGGTACACATAATGCACAATCCAAGTTGCAGGTCCCTGCAGCCAGCAGTGAACAGTATCACACAAATAAATAACGCGAATTTCCTAACAGATACTGTAATGGCGGTCGGCTGTTCACGACAGGGGTACCTAGGAAATTATAGTTCCTTCTGGTACAGAGAATAGCGAACACGGGAAGTCATTACTAGCTGACAGACTATTTATATTAACCGCCACATTTCTAGCTCTTGTATTCTTACGGTAAATTAATATAAACAAGAACTTACATTGGTTCATTACATTAATTTATGATATATTAACATATTTTTATTATTATACGCGATTGTAATAAGACACTAAGGAATACTATACTTTTTAAATACAGATTAAAGCTAATCATTATATTTGTATTGTAACTACGTGGTAGTAAAGGGACATATTTTGGCCTCAAACGAACCCAAAAATTACGAAAAACTTTTTTTTAATAATAAAATTTTAATGATACATATTTACCATAGGTACTATAGTATATAGTATAAAGGTTTTAGTACCGATCCGTAATCAGCGCACAAAATTTGGAGAGCGCGCTTTTGCGGTTGCAGGCCCTGTGGCTTGGAATGATCTCCCACCAGAAGTGCGCAACTGTGAGAGTGAAGTGATGTTTTGAAAGAAAACTTAAGACCTATATGTTCTCAAAATCTTTTGATTTATTTTAATAATGGTATTTTCTACTCAGAATTGAGTTTTCACTCACTTTAAATTTCCCGAGCCGTTAAATTCAATATTTGAAGCGCCCTTGAGGTATATTTATACGAAAACGGCGCTATATAAATTATCTATATATAGTACACATATTTTTTATTGACTTTAAATATAAATATAAAAGATTAAAAAATACACGAAAAAATATTTGTGATTAAAACCTTTTTTTTTACGCGATTCCTTCAGTTTTTATAAAAATACGCAGTATTTTTTTATTTGTACATATTAATTTATTTTGATCATCAACAAATAGCAATCCTGGGAGTTATAATATTATTATAGTGAATTTATTACTCTCTATTCTTAACCTTTCGTTTTTTTTTATAATCCTATTATACATAGTATTATACCTAAATTGTAAAGCGCCCTTAAGATGGTATTTCATAAAATGGTGCTTTATAAATTGGCTACATTTATTACTATTATTATTATGAGTAATATTTTTCCTGTACCAATATAATATTTTTGAGAATCTCCGACATCAACGCAAATCAAATTAACGCTTAATAGTAGGTATGATTTATCACCTTTTAGACGGTATCAAAAGAACTGTTTTCTTAAATCTTTGGTAGATTTTCCTAGTCCAACGAAATTCAAAAATATTCAAACTGGGGTATTTTTGATCTATTTTATTTTATTTTGATAGTAACTTGAATATGTAAATAATATTTACCTATGCAAAAACTGCAATTACTATAACGACACTGACGTGCCTTTTAATCTCAGCAGCTCCTTTATCCACTGTATAATTCTTATTCTAGCAGAATTACTGCGGGCATTAGTGCGGAGGTATTTCAAACGGCTATGAAAATATTAATAACCCACATGTTGTAATCGAATATTCAAGCTCACGTTAATTAAACCTAAAGAGAACCATGCACTTCTCATAGCAATAAAAACCTCCGGAGGTTGTGCTGTTGGCTGTGAAGGTATGCAATTATTGCATTCCGTAATTTAGATATATACTCGTAAAACGTATCCGGTCAGGCTCTTGCTTACCTATTAAATAATGAAGCAATAATCTTGCACCATTGCAGTTGTATTATTATATACTATTCTCAAATTACGGCTGCTGTGCATGAGGTCGCGGGTTCGATTCCCATTCGCGGGTCAACAAGAAATATTTATTCACATGTGATTTTCATATTAATATTGTACTGAAGCGTAAGACTGATCATGTTACCTTCATGTAATAAATGAGTGGCCTATGCACCATTGGGTGCGGAAAAGGGAAGGTAGTAGTACTAGAAAACTCAAATACCTACAGAAAATATTGCACTCACCGCTCCATACATTCATCCTCACCTTCCCCTATATGGATTTCACAAACTTATACTGAACTAAGCGATCGGCTGTCAACTCCGATGTGTCTTTCAGTAAGTAAAATCAGGTCCACGTCCCGTAGTTCTAATGTTAACTCTTGATATATTGTCAGCCATGTATATCCAGGATGCCAGAAACCTGAATACCTTGTAAAATAGGCGAGCATTGTTGAGGTTTTCGGGAGACACTCTTTGTATATGGCCCGACCAGCTAAATCGCCTTCGCCTGATAACAGTTAGAAGACAACACTGGTTGTCGCTTCCATTGCCTTTTTCATCACTCTTCGCCGCTTAATCTTCATGAATCAAATAATTACATAAACCTAATATATTACATAGCATAAGGATGACTTTCATCAACATCTTGTTACTTAATATGAACCTAAATAATATTTTTTTTGCGCACTGTAGTTGAAACGAACGACGAATTGTCAACAGTGGACGACCGGGACGCCGGGAACCTGATGCCTTGTAAAATAGGCAAGCATGGTTAAGGCTCTCGGGAGGCATACGTAGTATATGGCCTAGCCAGCCGAAACGCCTTCGCCGGATGACAGTAGATACCAAGGGTTGCTGTGTCCGTTGCCTCACCTCTGTGTTCCTTACAAAGTCAAACCACCGCACACCTAAAATTCTTCTAAGACACCTATTCTCAAAACTTAGTATTCTGCTGTCTTGGGCCCTAGGTAGGTTCCACGATTCGTGGACTTGACTTGGGAGGATGCGCGGGAGCTGGCGGCCGATCGCTAGGCCTGGAGGCAGTTTGTGGATTCCCATATGCTCCACATTGGGAGCGGATATGGTATAATGAATAATGAATGTAGTTGAAAGCAAATTAATATGGTAATAAGTCGAAAGAAATGTACACATTTCCTATACCTACAGTGGTATTCCGTTTCCGTAACCACTACAGTGGTATTAACGAATAAAGGTTTTAGTTCCGGAAAGTGCAATTTCTCACTCAAAAAATATATCTATCGTATTTAATCTTATTTTAAATATTAAAACTTTTTATTTAGATTAATTAGACGGAATGTTGTGGAACTTGTACATATGTACATACCTAGTTTTTTTGTTATTTTATTATTGTTTAAGCCTGCACCTAAATTGTTACAGTTATACTTTATTACACATAGTATAATCTGTTGTTTGATTATTTGAATAGTAATGATAAAAACCGGCTTACTTGTATAACCCTGCGCTAAAATGTTTAACTAGGACAGAAATTGCCCGGGGTAAACCTTAGTAAATATAAATTATACCAGATTTTTTACTACGCAGTTTTTTGCAGAAAATTTTGATCCTCAGTGATAGTAAGCTTTGGGCACATTAAAAAAGTAAATGAATTAGGTGTTTTATAATAAAAAATACTTTACGATAGGAAAAAGTTTCATTAGATACTACTATTGCTACTACTTTCCCTTATCCGCACCCAATGGTGTAAAGGGCACTGCATCGGGTACACCAAGTGCAGTGTGTCTTGATCATTTTATTACATGAAGGTAGGATGATCAGTCTTACGCGTCAGTACCAGTCCAAGGTATCACAAATTAAATATTAATATGAAAATCACATGTAAATAAATATTTGATGCTGACCCCGTATGGGAATCACACCCGCGACCTTATGCTCGGTAGCCAAATGCGCTACCACTATGCTACGAGGCGGATGAAGTTTCATTAGCAAATAGTTTATTTCATATTCCAGTTATATCATGTTTTTAGTTTTCTCTTTTCATAAGTTTTTAACTACTTCTGTTTATTTGCACGTATGCATTAACAAACAATAATTGATGTTTGATACCCTAACTCTTTAGGTATGAATATATGGTTCTATAGAACCTTTTCAAGTTTCTAATATTCGAAAGTTTAGCACGGTCATCTAATTATATCAACCAAACAAAACATTCTGACAATCTGAATACAAAAGCGCATAGCACTGTCAAGATATTTGTCATACTTCATATTTTTGGTTATAATATTTTTGCAAGTAAAACTATTATGAGAAGCAAATCTTTGCTTCATTGTACGGGGAAAATGTTCACAAAAACTCATTCACCAATGATTTTGTATGCGACAAGTCT
>JAGVSP010001447.1:0-51410 GCA_022494985.1 Micrasema minimum
AACCCCCGTACCGCGTTCCATGGCATTTAATATGGAATACGAATCTACATAAAGCTTCTATGTCAAAAAAGATAGCCGCCAATCTCTTCCTCCCCTAAGAACAGTCTGTTAACAGTATAGTGAGATGTTGAGTCGCCGGTATATTTTAATCTGTCTTCCCGCGTCAGTTTTGCATAGAATTGTGACAGTTTTTGTAACTTGCTCTGAGAAATACCATGGCCTTAAAACAACCGTTTTTATGACGTCACTCCTTCAAAAATGACGCCGATAGTACATGGTATTTAGCGCGGTATTTGAAATGTGCAACTTTAAAAAATCGTATCTTTATCAATAACTTATAAAAAAATATTAAATATTTTTTTTTTTTGTTTAGTTAAATAGTGAGTATTTATAGAAAAAAATTACTTTAGAAAATAGTGGATTCCCTCATTGTACGAATCCTTGTTAAAATTAGGTTTTTGCTTTTATTTTCCTAATAGGTACATAGGTAGTATTAATTTGACAAATAAATTTATATTTTTTCGAAAAAAAATCAATTTTAATTTTCTCGAAAACTATAAGTCAAATAAAAAAAAATTACCCTACAAAATCGACTCCAAATGTGATGTAGATTCACTGGTTTTCCGCTTGTACATCGAGTTTTGTTACACCATGTATAGTATCCAAGCTTGTACTAGGGTGTTTGGCGTATTGGGTAAAATGCAAAACGATTTAGAGAATTTCCATAATATACAAAGAGGAACTTACTATACTGTGTATTCTCAACTCGATAAAACATCGAATTTTGCCCGATTTGCTAACCCTGCAGGGCATTATAATGTATCTTATATACATTTCTATACGTGTATTTAAATATTATGTATGACAGTAGTTGTTGTGATGCTTATATATGACGGTTATCGGTAAAATCTCTTTGAAATCTGTATCTCATTTGAGTATAGACGATGTTTTCTAGATGAGGCTTCAGTAGTTGAGCAGAGAGTTGACCACCTTGGGCCAGAGTGGCCCAGGAGTGGGTGAATGTCCACACTTAACACTAATTTACTCTACAGTCGTCATTCTACAATTTGGTAAGAAATGGTCAAATATATCGTAATCGATATCGATATCCGTCAATACAATATTACAGCATGGGGTCTATTGTCAATTCCAATGAACTGTGAGTAGGCACTAGGCAGTTATGAAACGCGGGCATGGTAACCCAGAAATTATGAGCCAGAAAACGAACAACTTTATACTATAGAATAATTTTTAAATACGTGTTACTTGTGTTTTCTTTTCAATTAAATATAATAACAATAAAAACAATACTGCCTACCGACATACAGTTCAAAAATCATATTTTTAAAAGGAAATTCCGCACATGTTTGTTTATTTCATCATCATCATCATACATATCCGCTCCCTATGTGGACATATGGAATCCACAAAACTGCCTCCATGCCAAGCGATCGGCCGCCAGCTCCCGTGCATCCTCCCAAGTCAAGTCCACGTCCCGCAGCTCTGACGCAAACTGCCGACGAATTGTCAAACGGTGGACGACCAGACGCCGAGAGCCTGATGCCTTGTAAAATAGGCAAGCATGGTGCGGCTCTCGGGAGGCATACGTAGTATATGGCTGACACGCCTTCGCCGGATGACAGTAGATACCAAGGTTTGCTGTGTCCGTTGCCTCACATCTGTGTTCCTTACAAAGTCGCACACCTATTTTTCTTCTAAGACACCTATTCTCAAAACTCAGAAGCTTGCTATCTTGGGCCCTGGTTAGGTGTCATGATTCGCAGCCATAGAGGAGAACAGGTGTGATGCAGGATTTATAAAGGCGTATTTTGTTTTAACCGAGTACCTAAACATCCGATCACCCAGAAAGCTTTAATTGTTGAAATGCGGCGCCCGCTACTCCAAGCCGCACTCTCTCAGTTCTTTCTGAAACTCTGTCGTTTTCTGTCACGTACGCTCCCAGGTATTTGAAGCTCTCGACCCTGACGATAGCCGATTTCTATACTTTATACCTTATAATAGGTACCTAAGCATACGAAATCACACACCTTTCCAAGTCCATCTAATTTTTTGTAATTTGCAAAAAATGCGATTTCTAAACTCGGGAACAATGCATAGTTCTATTTGTTAACACCGCAAATTGATTATTGCCCTACGAAATTAACGAGCTCTTTCTCCAAAACAACTCAATTTTCTTCTTACCATAGACAACCCGTTCCTTTTATAAAGATAAGTTGCTGTATAATAATGGTTTGTAGGTTGTCCCGCTCGTAGCGTAGTGGTAGCGTATTTAGCTACCGTGCATGAGGTCGCGGGTTCGATTCCCGTAGGGGATCAACATGAAATATTTATTTACATTTCATATTGATATTTCATGTGTGTTATCTTGAACTGGTTCTGAAGCGTAAGACTGATCCTCTTACCTTCATGTATTAAAATGATCAAGATACACTGCACTTGGTGTTCCGATGCAGTGCCCTATGCACCTTTGGGTGCGGATAAGGGAAAGTAGTAGTAGTAGTAGGTTGTATTGAAAGCAATATTTTGCCTCAAAACGGAAAAATAATCTTGCATGTTATGAGATTTAAAATCCGTGTTTATAAAATATATTTATGATTTTGTTCAGTGACAATAACATAGAGTTATTTTTTATGAATTAATTTTTCCATATGTACCAGTTTATTAGTAGTTACTATACCGTCCAGGTATAGCTACTAACTACTAACTGGCAACTGTCAACCACTGTCACAGATAAAGCTTGTGACAGAACAATGATGTGGGCACAGTGCCAGTGGTGTAATCATTATATTGTGTTCAGATTGTCTGCACGGTAGGTAGGTACTGGTGATGGTGGGTACATGTAGCGGGGAGTAATTAGGTATTAACTACGGTGCAATAAGTTATACCAAGGCCATCCCACTACCTATATCCACACCTAGTACAGACTAGTAAGGTACTGAGGTGATAAAAGGAACATTATTACTATACTAGATGTTTCTAACGTCACAATCGTATTCATATATTATTACAAGTTTGCAAATGAAAAGCTCATCACGGATTTGGCCCAGAGGGGCAAATATTCATAAAGAAAATAATTGTGTGTTTATATATTTATGTGAAATAATTAAATAGGAGTATAATTGTTTTAAGATCTTATACCATTTTCCATAAAAGTATCCTACTGTTTGTAACAGCGAAAGTTTGTAAGTAAAAAGCTTAAAGCTGTGTAAGAGTAAGGTACCTATTGCTAGTAAGTTTTTAACTTTATAATATTACCTTTGTGATTCATGATTGTGGATACATTGTTCGTATTTTATATTAATTATTATCAATAGAATAAATAGTATTTTTCGCAAATATTTTACATTCCTTATTCAATGGTCAACTTATAAGTTATTCAGGCAAGATATGCAAAGCATTGCGTTTCATTAAATTACCATAGTCTTTGTACCAATTAACTGCTCTCAAAGATGTGATTATAGAAGTAAATAAATATTAATGTCTTGACAAAAATCCTTGTTTAATCGATTTTGCGATTCACAATTAAATTAAAAAGTAAATAGGTACATCATTTTGAACATTTCTACGTTGACACAACTTCACTATTGCATAGATTAGTTATGGTATGCTAGCTAAACGACATACTATGTAAATTATAATGCTCTGTACATCAATATTACAGGACAAGTAGCTAGTAGCTAGTAGCTGTAGCTGTAGCTGTAGGTAGTCCGGTGTTGTAACGTGGAAACCTTAATTCCGATAGGAATATTATACACAAGGAGCGTGATAATGGAAACCAGCTGGAAACTATAATCACTTATCCGCGCCCATTTACATAATGCACTTAGTTTTCAATTTGTCAAATTTGGTTCGCTCTTTCTTCGCCATTTCTAAAATCCACGCCATAATACTAACTTGTACTATAAGTCAGACATAGTACCAAAGTTGGAAATAAGGCACGACGATAAATTTATG
Organism: Micrasema minimum; assembly: GCA_022494985.1. Classification (NCBI taxonomy): domain Eukaryota; kingdom Metazoa; phylum Arthropoda; class Insecta; order Trichoptera; family Brachycentridae; genus Micrasema; species Micrasema minimum. The sequence goes on from JAGVSP010001447.1 coordinate 3,976, forward strand.
CCCGTAAAGTCTGTATAAGGCGATATCGGTGGGTACCTAAAGACTGAAGACTGGAGAGTGGAGAGTGGAGAGTGGGAGTGGAGAGTGGAGAGTGGAGAGTAGGGAGTGCGGATTACAAAAGATGCGGAAAAAGTATCCTGGGAACAGTAATGTAGTACCTACGGTAAATACAGTAATATCAGACATTATGAAGACTTCATGTTCCTTTTAAGTTTCTGTAGGAAGAATCATCTCACTGTTTGTGCGCGCAATACGCTGCACTAGGATCACTAGCATCAACTGATTTTTGTCAAATGTTCGTTTTACTAACCAGACATGTTTTAAATTATTACCATTAAAACCATTCAACAGGCAAGGAGGCCCAAAAATCCAGCTTTGAGGAAAACCATTTTTGATTTTTGTATTCTCACCGAGAATCGAACCTGGAAGTTCGGTGTTGTGAGTCTAGCGTATTAGCCTTTGCGTTACGGAAGCCACCAATCGCCTTAAGCTTGTCAAGACTAAATGCAATATTGATTGTCTTAAAGTGCACAGGGCAGTACCTACATTGGTACCAAGTGTAGTAAATTTCGGTAATTTATTTCATTCATTAATTAAGGCGTCAATAGATAATATAATGTAGATATATTATATATTATAATATGATGTATTATTGAAACCTCCTTGGGTTTTACCACGCACTTTGTTATCTCGTGACGTGTCGCATCGCTCGGCTAACGAACAATACACGGTGTGCCGCATGCTAGGGACCCGCGGGAGGTAGGCGCAATATCTACTGCACCGCACAGTGAAGTGTCGGTCCTCCTGGGGCTACCACGACACTTCGTGGACCGAACCCAACCTAACCTCACCTGACCTAACCTCACCTAACTTCATCTCACCTACAACCAACACAAATATCTAGCTACATTATTAAGCTCTATGCTGGAGTCGTACGACTGTCAAGTCGTGTGTTCATCTAAATCTAAAATACAGGTACCTAAGTGATTTTATAAATTGGTTGATTTTTTATCTATACTTACTGAACCCGTGTCTACCACAATATACATCGAACATCGATCACTAATACTCGTACCTCAGAGCAGGTGAGATAAATTTCACATCTGATTATTTGTTACTTGACCACTTAACCCAGCCGGTGACATGTCATAAGCCTAGTAATAGTAAGAAATCCATATTTCTTTCCGTAGCTTATTTGTATATTATAGTTTTCAGATAACAATATAGATTGTTCAATTATTGTCCTTTAAAGTTTTAAGTTTTTTCACCGTTACACATTCAACTTAAAAACATTAAAATACTCGCTTTTAAAAATATTAAAATACACGGTTTTAACGTCCTTTCCAAAAATAATATTTTTTACTTTGTTTTTTATTATATCTACGAAAACTCTCTACGATTAAAACTGAAGAGATTTACATTTGCGAATATTGGATACAGTATTTAATCGGTGTCAAAATATCTTGTGTTTCCTGGCACCAACCGACATCTTGGCTGTAGTACCAACATGAGGAGTAAATAAGGAAGATATAACAGTGTTAAATTATCATCATTGTCTGTTGTTTAGAGTCACAACTCCGCATAGTAGTTAGGTACCTAAATACCTTTTAACTCTCGATTTTACTATCACTATCTAAAATGATTACTTACGATGCTATATAACTTTATAGTTTGTAATTTTAAATGCATAATAATTTATTACAGTAAACTTAATTTATATTCAAAATGATTGAATGAAAAATAAATTGCCACCCGATTAATAATTGCTATCTATTTGATAATACTGATCACTCATCTATGTAGTTCCTACTCATTAAAGTACAGTTACATAATTACATTCAAATCTGGATATAATTAGCTTTAGTACCTAGGTAAGTAAGAGTTTAAGTACTTATTCCTTATCACTTTGGCAATGTTGTTACTAACTTGTAAATCGAACGTTAAAAAAATTACAAGATCAAATAAATTAGCATAATATCCAAATGTCACTTAGCTAATAATACGTTGCAAATATTATTTACAATTTACCTTGAGTTGGAGATTTCCTTGTGTATATATTTTTTGTTTCTAAAAAGTTCGAGAGTCGTACGAAAATATACATTTTTTTTATATTTTTTTAATTTTTTTTTTTTTATTATTTCAAAAATACATTTTACGTGTATTGCCCATGAGTTACAATAAACTCATTTTGGGCCTATAAATAATTACAATTAAAATATATATTCATGCCAGAACACACAGTTATTACAAACACAAAAAAATATTATTACAATCAGAATACAACCAAATACAAATTACACTAATTATTATTTACACCTTCCACATACTGCCTGAGGTAATAGAGCTTTAGGCTGTTAGCCACATTACTAGAGCTTCGAATACCCTCAGGAAGCCTGTTATACTCCCTACAAGCCAGGTACAGCAGAGACTTTAGACCAAATTTTGTAAATAAAAATAAAACGATAAATAAATTAATAAAATTTGTTTTTGATAAATTAATGTTCCCACGGAGTGATTATTGTCAGCCTGCACTAAAGTAATAAGTTTAGTATCATTATTTATAATACCTGTGATGATTAGGAAAGGTTCTAAGGATATTTTACTGTAGATACACTCTACTATATAATCATAGGAGTAATTATGTAATTCTACAGATTCCAGTAGAATCTTTGAAGAATCAAATCTGACAACGTCGGAGTAAGAATATTAAATATTTATTCATGTATTCATGTGCATATACGAGCAAAGGTGAAGGTTTAATGTAATTAAAATAAAATATTTCGTCTGGTACTGTAATCTATAAACTGTACATCTTGCCCTCCCGTTTTACATGATCTGCGGTTGTACCAAATCAGTGCCCATTGGGTACGAATAATGAATAGGAGGAGGATAGCTGGATAACGATAGTACCTGTTAAAATAATTGAGGCCAGCCCATGTGTGCCCGTGTAGTCCAGTCATATAAATAGTGATTCCTCCAAAATTGCAGTATTAAAACATAAAGACGGGTGTCCGCCAAATTCTTAACCAACATTTTTACATTTTGGTTAAGAAGAACAAAACAATTTAGTAGATTTTTATTGCATACATATACCTACCTTGAATTGTAAATAAAGGTGCATATTTACTAATAAAATTTTCTTTTCGTAAATTGATCAAAGTAAAACGGCTTTACATTTTTAAACAGTTTTGAAAATAATTTGACTAAAATATTAGTTTAGATAATTTGACCCATATGTTTGAGAAATATTGTTTGTGATACCTTGGACTGTCGCTAAAGTGTAAGACTTATCAATTCACTTGGTGAGTGAAAAGACACGCTAAATATATTGTATATTTTAAGCGCGATGCACACAGGAAATTGTTAATAAAGCTAATAACGTAAATATTTTACATGTTTTTTACGTTTTTTAATATCTAATATTTTTTTAATATCTACTTAATCGCTTACATAAAAAACACTAATGCCCGCTTTATATGGGACAGTTTCTTGTTCAGAAAACTACACAGTTTCTTGTTCAGAAAACTGTGCAGTCTGTCAAACTTCCGTCAAAAGACACGCTAAATATGCGTATTTTTGAAACGCGATTGTAAGTTATTATCGTATGTTTGCTCTCAGGAAATTGTATATTTAGCTAATAATGTAAATATGTTATTGGTTTTTTACGTATTTAAAAGCATACAATAAACCAATGTCTACTTAAACGTTTACATAAAAAAAACATTGACTGTCATGTCAGCTTATATCTGACACTAGCACACAGTTTTTCATGCAGTTTTAGCTTTATACGGGACCGTTTTCAGACTGCACAGAAAACTGTGTAGTAAACTGTCCCATATATAGCGGGCTTAACTGTCAGGGCAGCCAAACGTCGAGTTGACCATTCAGTATTTAATCTAGTTTTCGCTTTATACGGGACAGTTTGCAAACTGCACAAGAAACTGTACACTTTTCTGTCCCGTATAGCGTGCGATGAGTAGCGAGCTGTCAGCACTGTGCATTGTACGGGGCTGGAGAGTTCGGCAGTCGGCAGTCGGCAGTCGGCAGTCGGCAGTCGGCAGTCGGCAGTCGGCAGTCGGCAGTCGGCAGTCGGCAGTCGGCAGTCGGCAGTCGGCAGTCGGCAGTCGGCAGTCGGCAGTCGGCAGTCGGCAGTCGGCAGTCGGCAGTCGGCAGTCGGCAGTCGGCAGTCGGCAGTCGGCAGTCGGCAGTCGGCAGTCGGCAGTCGGCAGTCGGCAGTCGGCAGTCGGCAGTCGGCAGCCGGCAGTTCGGCGACAGTGGCGGCCGTGGGCGGGCCTTACATGGGCAGCGGACCTTGTATCACTTGCCGGCAAACTGTATACTAATATACACCATGCCTCTGTACATATGTATACTTCATAGCACACCAGCTAGACTTTCTCAGCTGGGAACCGATAGGAACTGAGCGCTTCTCGGCTGTTGATCGAATACTTATGGCAGGTTTTGCTGCCATAATCTGGCAGCAATAACTTATAGCTAGCATACGATAAAAAGCACTATGGCACTTAGGTATGATCACATTCGAATCCCGACAAAAATTATCATTCTTTGCCTTACGCTTGTTGTGTGTGATAAGGTCTCTGTGAAGTAAAAATAATATCCTCGGGGAATTTTACTATCAACATGCAGCTAATGAAGTCAGTACAAATTAAATTCAAAACGTTATTAAATATTTATTCAAAATACCTATAAAATTAAACTCTTACTTAAAAAGTTTTCATTTCAAAATTTGTTTATAAATTTTCCATTTTTCGAGTACATATTGAATTTAGGTATAGGTATCATAAGAAAGCAAATGTATCAATTTTCAAAAATATCACTAAACAATTTTAAGCCATTTTGAATTTCAAATCTCGTGAAAAAAATAATTAATCTCTCAATAAAGTGGGAATAAAAGTTTCAGGCAGGAAATGCAATTTATCATTTCTTAATGTCGTTTATTTACCTACCAATAAATGTATATACGTACTTGCTCTAAGATGTACCTTATGTACCTACATAACTAATGTTCCATATTATATTTTTTTATATTCTGTAATTTCTGTGTTGGTTTTGTAAATAAATAAAATAAAATAATATCATCAAGTACCTACCTATGACGAATATTGAAGAGCCAATACTATGGATGCATTCCTGACTGATAGTGGTGGCGATACTTGGTAATTAGGTGTATTTTTAGATCTGTTCAGCCACCAACAACATTCCTTGAATGGGAAATAGAAGCCCAGCGAGACAGGAATGTGGCAACAGGCTCCTCCAATGTCAGTACCTATTACCTACCTACATATACCTGCAGTACTAATAATTACATCTTGCGCATGTTATGCAAATACCTGCACTCGGTCGGTATCTAGACAGAGGTCGCTGAAGATCATTTTATCTGTTTTTTTGTGTTTGGTTTAATAAAAATTAGGCATAATAACATGGCGCCATGGAGACTAGCTTAATGTATTGGTTGTATGTTGTATGATACTCCGCTTCTAGACAAATATTGAAATAAAATAATTTGGATCAGACTTATGTATGATTAGGACGGTAGGTGCAATAAGCACTCGTAAATCGTTAATTTATAATGAAAACCAATAAAATTACGCTCTTTTCTCAGAGTTAATCTATTATCTAATCTTTTGAAGTTAAATGTCATACAAACTCGAAGAAAGATTCTGGTGAAAACGCCACAAATAAAGTCGTGGTCCACCAAAGATTGTTCGGTTATCGATCTAAACGAGGGCTTACGAAAAAATATTTTGTATTAGGTAATAACAAATATATTGTATTTCAATGTTCGAAACAGATCTATCTTAGCATTATATCATAAAACTGTTGTTCCAGGAAAGAACTAGGTAGGTACTTCACGATTGAAAAACACAACATAATAGTTGAATAGAAAATAGGGAAAGTATGTAAGTAGGTAATATTGCGGGTGAAGATGTACAATGTACTTGTGAAGTACAGATTACCGAGGTAGCAGGGTACTGGTAGATACTGGTCTGGGTGACTACCACCTACCAGTTGCAGTTCTACTACCAACATGCACCTGACATTGACACACTTCGTGCCGACATTTCTCCACACTCGTCTTCCGCTTCCTCCTCTTCACTTTCCTCTCCACTCTCTATCCTCTATCTGCTTTCTGCTTCTTCCTTAGTAATCAATCATTCATTACTGTCAAACATATCCGCACCTATTCATTTCATAAACATCATCACACAACTTAGACTAACGCATGAGATCCTTTATATAAATGTGACGTGTAACCACTTATGTCCCATTCGTGGGATTTACGATCACCATAAAATATACCTGAAACTGCATCAAGAAATTACCTACGTACAAATGTAGACTTACAAAGCCTCAATTAGTAATCCTATCTGAATATTACGATCACATGAAACCCTGATTTTCCATGTTTACCTACACTACACATAGGTATTATAATCTTTCGTGTTTAGATTTTCATGGCGCGCGGCGTTCAGAATACTTACATGTAATGTTTTTCTGGGTTATTATGCCGTGTTTGCTGTAGTAGTAGTAGGTTGCTGGCTTTGTGTTGCTGACGTTTCAGGGTGTGTGTGTGTGTGTGTGTGTGGTATGTGTCCCAAAAGCATTATCTGTATCAAAAAATATTGAGGAAAATGCTCGGTTTCTTATGTTTTTACACTGCAAATTAGGGACCGTTGCGCCCGTATACCTATTGTCTCGTATAATAAACAAGTCCTATGGCATTAATTACGCATAATTAGACTGAAAACATTGTTTATAACTAATTAATCCGTAATGTAGATATTGATAACTCAGAAAGCAGAGCTACTTAGCCAAAACAGATTGTTGCAAGAGTGTTTTCCGGGGAAATAACGGAGCGTCGCGTGTGTTCCTATCGCGTTTACTTTGCGACATATTTGCATATCAAATTGATAAAGTCTCCAACTTGCTTCCGTGTTTTTTCTGTTTGGATCATGCGTAGTCACAAGGTCACGTGAAGTACAAACTACAAACCTGTCATTACTCATTACACAATATGATGATTACCGACATTGATACAAAACACAGCATTTACACAATATCTTGGAGAGGAAGAGTAAATGTAAGTATTAACAAAATCTCGAGGGGCGATAGTGATTTTGTAGACAAAAATATGAATTATGTTAAAGCAGTTTACCAAGAATAGATCCCGGGGGACCTACCAGGTCAGGTCCACTTGACCACGTCCCGAACCTGTTGTCTTGTAAACAAACACAAGCCAAAATGCTTCCTGTAAAGTGGCTGCCTATCTGAATAGTGATGACAGTTCGCCTTCTTTATGTTACGAGCCGTTGTTAGATGACAGTTGTCTATGGTAATGTAGATCTGAGCATGGTCAGTTCCGTTCCTGACTGCACCCCGGGGGCCCTGGGTGACAGTGGTGGCGTCGTGTAGCCACCTGCCACGTGTCCTTCCCGGTGGATTGGGGCCACAGCAGCAGGGCCTGCCGCTCTACCGACCGCCATTGTTACCATTATTGTCAAATCACAATCGATCCTCGACTTGCGACATCACGACTCACGACACGTTCAATAATTATCTACTATTGTGCTGAGTAACGATAATTTACGTTTGTTATGGCTTACACTGGTTAACTGTCATAATTGCATGAAACTTTGGCTTAAACTGTAAATAATCTCACTAATGTGACGCACTAATGTGTCCATCCGAAGGTAATCCTCAAATTATGCGTAGGACTTTAAGTACAATAAATAATAACCCCTGCAACAAGGATTAAGAAATTTAATATCAAGTATCATCTGAGGGGAAGATAACGAACCCAACACCCACCCACAGCTGTTATAGAGTCCTGGGGCACTCTCTTTCAGCTGCACATTGAGGAAAATATAATACAACTATTTCAATAAAAATCTACTGTATGCAGTTTAGTGAGGAGGGTATATTCGCAAACATATCCCCCCACTCTTCCAAGTCTAGTATAATAATAAGAAAACCGAATAATTTTTAAATCAATGTACCAGTATACCTACACTGTATTATAATTTTTTGTAAGAATTAAATAAAATTAGGTATCTGTGTCTATGTATACTCTATATCTGTAATATTTAGTCTGAGAGTCAAATAACAATGGACGATATTATAATACCATTTCAATATACAAATAAATAACTAACAACCTATTTGTGTAAATAAGCAATACAATTATTGTATTACCATAAACCGACCACAGACTGCAATTCGTGACGAATCTCATCACATTATGCACTCGAGTTTAGCAAATCATTTTTAATTATTGTGATCTTACTGATCGAACGTTAGAACCCATGTAAAGAAAACTGCTAATGAATTAGGAAAATCATCAAGATTCGAGTTAGGAAAGAAGTCTCGTAACGACGTCAGAATAAACTACAAATACTGATAAGCAGGGCACACAATCCAAGAAAGAGTATGAGTGAGTATGGATTAATAACAGAAATTAATAATGTGTAATGAACACCCATATTGGATAAACATGACGCGCGGATTGAGAATTCCTTTGTCTCTCCCGATTCGTACTGTCCGAGAGACACACTTACCTTACACTAATATGTACTAGACTCTTGTTTCTAGCAGGAACAAACACCGCTAGACAAATAGAGAAACACGGAACTCAATATTTGTATTATTATGGCAACAAATGGGTATTACCTATGGCCTGTGGCTAATAGAACCTCAACAAAGTCTAGCTCATAAACTGAAAAGTAGAAAAGTGACACATTTAGGGTTACCTATCTATATTATTCAAAATATGACACTATATGTACACTCTGATAATAATATTGAATTGGTTTTTAGTGTTCACAATACATTATAAACTATTCATTCAAAACTGTCCACGACTAGGTATTTCGGTAAGGATAAACTAGTGTGTAGGTACATGCATTCCTCAAATCCTCTTCTTCTCTTCTTTCACCACGTTCGCTCTTATGTGGAGGATGTGGACATCAACTACATAAATATATTTACATATCTAAGCACTAAGCGAGCCCTTATTCTTTAATGTACCTTTACACAATGCAACTTTAGCTTCTAGTTTCTAGGAAACATCAATAATGAAGACATTTGCATTCCCACTGCGTCGTGTGTCTACTGGAACACCATACACCATACACCATACACACCGTGGACTGTGGCAGACGTGGGCTACACTGTGTTGTGTGTTGAGAAGTATGATAATATATATTATGTAGTAGTAAATGTAGGTAAGGCAGATATCGCATAATCCACATTCTATCTCCTCTGCCTCACGTTGCGTCATGCTTGTTTTGCATAAACAAATGCTCAATCCGCGTCCAATGCCTGGCAACTCGCAATCCGCCATTATTATACCTGGGACGTGTATTTCTCGTTTACAATAAACAATAAATGCGGCAACACTTGCGTGGAGAGTGGACTTATTTCATTTACTATAAACGTGCATAATACGTTATTTAGTATTACGTATTGTTATGAGCGAACGTTGAGCAAGTTTGACATTTTGATGAGAATAGGTGAGATGGAGCCTACCTATGCTATGCCCTAATTATAGAAACCGCCTCTGACAAGATAATAATTGCTACTACAAATGGTGCATAGGGCACTGCAATGGTATACCAAGTGCGGTGAACCTTGATCAATGCTAATTAATGAAATATGTGTAATTTTTGCACAGAGAATTTTTTTGAATACCTACCTAATTATATTAATTAGCAATTTATTAAAAAAAATAAATTAATAAGAGCATTTGTCTTATAATAAATACGTAATTTTTATGCAGATATCCATAGGTGCAATATTCATTTTATTTGGTAGTGTTTTTATGGTAGCCCTTATACGAGTAGGTACCTACGCTTGTGTTTGAAAATAATCAAGACGGTGATCATAGCTCAGATTCCACAACACACAATACTACCACTCGGGCACTGGGGCACCATCCAACTCATATTAACAGTTAATTATAATTTCCCGATTTCATTTCGGTTATTTTATATGATTCATTCGCAACGTCTGCTACCCCTTTACAGGGTAACAAAAAAGGTTACAGGTGTTTATTTTAGTATTGTGTACCTACCTAAATATTGTACATCAATGAAAAAAGTTTAACTAACTTTTTAACTTCAAATGAAACTAAAGTGCATTTAAATAAACGGAGGGTTGAATTCACTCAAGTAGGTAGATAGGTTTGTAATAGTTACATAATTGATTAGTGATTTGTGACCCCCTAAATGAGTTCTGTAACCGCCCGCGCCCTCCAGCGCGCACTTCCGACACACTTTTATCTCCCGGAATAGACCTTTAAAGTTATTCGGGAAGTCTATTTCGGTCCCTAGAGCATTATATTATCACCTCCGCTGCTCTATAAGCGGCCGAACTCTCGGCACGTGTCAACTGGTGACCAATATTGCTGTAACATTACTGTCAACTGTCAACTGTCACCTGTCACGGGATCAACAGATTGAATGACTTTTATAGTCAACATTTTGATTGTATCCAAATACCTTGTAGACAAGGCGCAGATTACAAGTCATTATTCATCCCTTTTAAAAAGTCAAATCGATTTGTACCTGTACATAACGAAAGTACCTACAATTTTATTGTTTACAATCGAAATATTGTAAAATCTGATACCTTTGTTGCTTTAAGATATGATGATTTTATGTTCATTTGATTTGACAGCAATCATTGTACAAATCAACTTTTATTAGGTAGGTATACGAGTATATTTATGACAATACAGGTTTCTCAGTTGTCCGTGCGTTAAAACATAAATAGTGTTCAAGTTGCTCTTGATATTGGGTAGCGGGTAGGTATTGTATAATACAATATAAACATATGCAACAACTGTTGTAGACAAATTATCTGAAGTAAATATTTTATTGTGGATATTATTATGATAATAAATATGATTGAATTCGTTCTACACTACTACTACTACTTTTCACTACAATGGTGTATAGGGCACTGCTTCAGTACACCAATTAGTGTACGTTCTACTAATGTAGATAAATAAATTGTAAAATAATACAGTTCTATACGAAAAATACAGATAAACAGTCTTTTTTATAATATTACCTTATCGGAAAATAGAGATAATAAGAACGAATGAAGCAAAATTGGCAGTACACAACGGAGTTCTGGTACCAACCCTTATGTATGGTAGTGAAGCGTGGTGTTGGAAAAAGAAGGATGAAAGTAGACTGAATGCTGTTGAAATGCAATCTATGTGTGGTAAGACTATGTATGATAGGTGTACAAATGTCGAAATTAGAGCAGAGTGCAAGGCTGAGATAAGCATTATCGACAAAATTAAGAAAGGGCTTTTACGATGGTTTGGTCATGTGGAGCGAATGAGTGATGAAAGAACGGCTAAAAAAGGTTAAATGCAAGTGTGCCTGGATGTATAAGCCGGGATAGGCCGAGAAAGACATGGCATGACCAAGTAAAACAAGTACTTGAAAGTGGACATGTGAAAAGTCGTAATAATCGGCGTATGTGCATGAGAAGATGTATGAATGTAGAGGAAGCAAAGGAAGTATGTCAAGACAAAGTGGTATGGCGTTCTATCCTCTCTGCCTACTCCTACGGGTAAATGGCGTGATGGTTAGTTAGTTGGTTAGTTAGTTAGAAAATAGAGATCCAAACAATTAAATAATACACATGACAACGTCATGTAGGAATACCAACCGCTCGTATAATATGGTATCTAGTCAAAGGTATCGAACCTTTTATTTCTGTCCTGTACTGTTACCAACATATCTAACAGTTAGCTGACCGGAAACGATCGCTAGTAAAGTGACGGAAAGCCATTTCTGCACCGGAAGTTGTCACCTTGTTGCCCAAATCTGTCTCGTGACTTATTGTCACTTAACTCCAAACAAAGTAGGGTTAACTGTTGGCATAAAGCTAACTTAATATTATTCTCCTTCATTAATCTACTCCCCATAGTAACAATATTAGGTGATTATAACATTTTAAACTGTAATGTAAATTAATGTTGAATTTTTAAAGAAAATTTTCATAAGATTATTCATTATTATTTAACCTTATATAGTATTTATGTACGTTTAATATGTCTTTACATCTCTATCATTGATATAGTCATTGATACAACACGGCTATATATTTTATCGTGTTGTCATTATAGTACTTTAGGTAGGTACCTACATAAGGTCCACATAAAACAAAAATACTTATCTTTATACTCTAGTATTAAAATAGTATTTTTAAGAAAATTTAAATACTTATTATACTATGTAGGATAATCCCAGAAGTATGATCTAAGGTTAGACGTACAAATAACTGTTTGTCCCCTATAATAGTTACATCGTTTTAAAGATTGGAGAATTCTTAATTTTTCTGCATAATAATCGTCATTTCGGTCGATGCATTTTGTAGACTCTGTGGCAGTTTTACAATGCCCGTGTTATACCAGTTTGCCGCCATATCCTTCAATACCTCATCTCAGCACACGCGGTACCAATCTTGCTCACCTGGCGATGAATTTCCACCCTGTTAATGTTTTGTGCCCTAAAATCATGTACAGGTAAATAAATAAAGAATTCTTTAGCCTTTATAGTGATGTAGTAACTAACCATCACGCCATTTCTCTGAAGGGGTAGGCATAGAGGATAGAACGACACACCACTCTGTCCTGGCACACTTCCCTTGCTTCCTCCACATTCATACAACTTCTCATGCACGAACGTCGATTGTTCCAACTTTACATACGACCACCATTATATCATGTACCTACCTACTACCTACACCTACCTAACTATTATTAAAAGAAGGTTTTTTGCTTATTAAATAAAATAGGAGACCTCACTTTAAGGAATACCTCCCCTTGTATTTGCGATAGTTGATCTTGCCTATTTTTGTCTGAATTGGAATAGAATACATACTGATGCAGATTCCTGATTTAAAAAAATCTTTTGGTTGTCTGCAAAGTCGGTTTACGGACGATAATTTTACGTGATAACGTCATAAGAAAACATTGATGAAAAATAGCATACTTTTATGAATTGAATTGAATTATTATTGCTGAATTATCATTATTTTGTATAATACAAAGCAGGAGTTAATTGAAAATTAAATATTTTTTTCACTCGTTAATTCAAATATGTGTTCACTTAAATTATGCTCTGACGACGTGCACGTGGATGACGATGAAGATTCTGAAGCTGTACCTGAAGCGAGGACGTCGAGAGCACGGTTCCACACCGATGGAGTGGAAGAGAGATAGATGCGTCACAAACTGAACGCTTAGACCGATCGTGCCTCTCTATCGCTTGTTCCGCGCTCTCGCTTGCACACTCGGCTCAAACGGAACGTGACAATGAGTCATGCTTTTTCGTGTGTGCAGCCGGCGTTCATCGATTTATTAGACGTTATCACGTCAATAATTATTTCGTCAAAAGAAACTCAACAATTTCATTTTTTTGCTATATTATTTTATATTTCTGAACCTACATGTATTTCGAGTATGTCGCCAGTTCGAGATGTGATATTATCTTTAGGGTAGGCCCGTGTACCGTGCAAGCTGTAACACGTGTACCTTGTGTGGCTAATGCGAGCTGCAAGCTGTCAGCTAGTGCAGTGAATGCCGAGAGGACCGTCAACAGTAATGACAATCGGACGGAATAACACAGATTACAGATGTTCCGCTTCATTACCAGCTATGTGTAGTGTACTGTTGCTCAATCACAGATAACTATCGACGTAGTTAAAAACGTGCTAACCACGTGCTAACGCTAACCATTTGACCGATCACAATAAACATACGTTCATACCACGTTCGCGTTGCCGAGCACCACAGATGATAATAAATATCGCGGCTAAACGTCAAACGTCAAATCAAGAAAGTCAACGCGCGTGTCGGATTGTTTATTATGTCGACTTCTTTTCTCAATATTTGGCTTGCCGAACGCCGACTTAATGCAATACGGCACTCGAGAAAGATTGAAAGAAGATATGTGCGAAGAAGATATCTCGGAAATGGCTCGCGACTTGATGCGCTCGTTTTATGATCCCGATCGATAACTTTTAACGCGTGTTCCATTGTGATCGCGAAAACGTTAAACATCCATGGTAAGAAATCGTTATCACGTCGCCTATTACCGCGTCGATCAAAACATACAATGAAAGCCCCACCCTTTCCCTAGACTGCTTTAAAGAGTTAATTGAGTCTTTTTTCAGTCCAGCCAACTCTACAGATTTTTTAAACAAGCTAAACCGCGATTTTAAAATTGTTAGTGCGATAAAAATACGGATGAATTTACAACAAATACGCTAACAAATGCTTTCATTGCCCCTACCACTGTCTCGGCTTATGTATCATAATTATTGTCAGTGTTTCCATCGCCCAAACCAACCAGAGTAGGCCCAAATTAACAGTAGTAGGGTATGTTAGTTTCTATCCCGATCATTATTTATTAGTAATCACAACCACCCGTGTGGAGACCGGTATCCCGCCTCGCCCCGTTTGTGTGAAAGCACTAAAATAAAGAATATGAGTCGAGGTCCGTATAAACCAAGACTTTAAAACATACAATATAAAAAAGATAATTAGCAATTGAGTACCTACCTAATACTATTCTCACTCGACAGATGTGAGTGAATTAGTATCAAGGTCTCCGCGGGCACACGCCGCGCCGGAAACCGTTGGATATTACTGATGCCATCAACATATATTTATGTAATCATAGTAAACTACCAAAACAAACGTCTCGTGTTAGTTTCCCAGATAAACATACAGAGTGCAGAGGTAGATATAATGAAGATGTATAGAGTTAGAATACAGGCAACGGAGGTGGTCAATCCGCGTCTCATCATCTCTCTCGACACTCGACAGCATCAGCAGGACACACTCACACTGGCCGGGCCTTACAGTGGCTCCTAGCTCCAATATAATCGACATAATAATATTATATATACTGTACAGTCGAGCTTCGACAGATGATTGCTTGAGCGGACTAAATAATTATCTTGCTCTTTGTTTATTTGTTAGTACCTAGTAGGTAGATAAACTACGCGTACACAACATTACAGTCAAACAAATAATTATCGCTGTATGTAAGGTCTGAATCTCTCTGAATCTCGTATTGTTTTAGGTTTTGATATCTAAAAAAAATTGAGTTAGATCATATTATTTTAACCCGTTCGTCTTATATCTGCGGGTTCTTTTTGAAATGTGATTTTCATAATTGTATTTCATGTGTGATACCTTGGACTGGTACTGAGTACTGAGGCGTAAGACTAATCATCCTACCAATCAAGAGTCACTGTACTTGGTGTACCGATGCAGTGTCCTATGCACCATTGGGTGCGGATAAGGGAAAGTAGTAGTAGTAGTCTCATATCCAAAACATCTGACTCTTGACCAGCAACCATAATTATCATTTGTTATTACAAGGAGAAAAACCTCATCCTGGAAGATTAAGTTGATTTTTAGATATTTTTGTATTGATATTGTGATGATTGACCAATGCAAACACTTGCGAGTAATAATAAAATAATCCCGCGACCATAAGGGCTGGACTAAAGTCTGGATAAAAGTCGCATGTGAAATTTCTAAATGGCGAGTGTCCACGAGACAAAACCACTCGCCATTCCGAAGTGTCGCATGCGACTTTCAGTCCAGCATAGGGTCCCCGAAGTGAGTCTTTCTTCCTCCTCCACTTTGGTTGCGTAATGGCAATCAACAGTACCTAAATAAAAACAAACACGGCAATACGAAATACTAATGGTGAATCTTCTATCAACATTCAACCTGCGCTGCTCTCCTCGCCTCCTCGCACTCACAGCGCGGTCGTATCTCCCCGTTTCGCTCCCCGCCGACCTCATTACACGCACTTGAAACGTTCTCGGCACTGAGAGCCGAACAGCCGAAGATGCGTGGCTTATTGTCTTCTAATACCAGTATAGGAGAAATTGTGCAACTCGGAAGTTTTATATTGTGGAATCCACAGAGAACATAATATTATACAACTGTTTGGTTTAGATCATGAATACGATTCGACACAGCATTGATTGGTTAGAAATACAAATGGAAAAGACCTTTAACAAAACCACTATTCTCGCTGCATGTATTTACATTAATATGTAATTTGACGGTTTTTTCCAGTAACTTATTGGAGGTTGAACTCATCTTCTTCTAAACCTAATCTATTTCTTTTTTTATCATATTTATTCGAATTCGGTACAATCAAAAAACGAAATACGTGTATTGATATGCATATTTCATAACTGACTGATCTTTTCGCTTTACCTATTTAAAAAAACTAGAAATCTAAACTAAATATCTAGAAACGACGCACTTAAGGTGCAAATCATGATGTTGATTACCAAAGTTTATGATTCACAATCTTAAATTATTGATTTCTTTTTGGTCCCAACATTTCCCTGCTTCCTCTTTTCTAGGAAATGTAATACTGGGGTACCTGATACCAGATACTGTATCATAAAAATAATTGATATATTCTCTATTTATATTAATTAAAGTATTTGATATTTAAAATGCTTCCTAATTTATTATTTAATAACAGTTAAGTACATAAAATATATTATACCGGTACAGGATGTTTGCCGTAGCGATGATTAATAATGCGGTAATTCTTTAAGCTTCACGAGTATTGTTGGTCCTTCAAGCCGGATTAATATTTATTATGGACACCTAATAATTATCACAATTTAAGTCATTACTAATTATCACTGTACGAAAACTGTTTTTATAAACAAAAACTACTCATATTTTATAACAATTAGTTTCGGAAGAAATATTAACCGCCCATCTGAAACTCCAGGAAACTATACCTGATTGGTACATTTGATTAATGGTGTAAGTATTTACTTAGAATACTACATAAATAATGGAATCGTCTACATCAGGTGTGATTTACAAGTGAAATGGTTCATTTTGTGACGGCTGTTTTATCTTGTAGGTACCTACTCGTAGGGACTTCCTTATTTTTTCTTTCTATAAAATGTCTTTCTTCTGCTTCATTATCTCTATCCTCAGCCGCTTTCTTGTACTCAAGAGAGCGGCTGGCTCTCGCCGCACTACTGTGCGTAAATAGTTTTCAATTGTTTAACCTCTATGGAGGTGGGTGGCTTTCTAGGTGTTCAGATACTCTCGTCCTCTTTAGTTTTCTAGCGCTGATGATGCTGTATGTGTGTGAATTGGCATGCCTTATTGAAATAATACTAAATGACGCTTTTCCCCGATACTTTCCTCCACCCTGCCTCCGTCACTTACATACCGTCGCGTACATAATCGTAAATTCATCCGTATTTTTATCACACTAACAATCTTAAAATCGCGGTTTAGCTTGTTGAAAAAATCGGTAGAGTTGGCTGGACTGAAAAAAGACTCAATAGTCTTTAAAGCAGTCTAGGGAAAGGGTGGGCCTTTCATTGCCTCCGTCACTCGTGATGTAGTACCAAATAAGATTGTATAACTTAAGGTTTTAATTTGCATCATACATCTTTCAATCTCTGGTTCTGGTTGTTTTGCTCCATTAAACTTCTATTTAATTAATATAATATTTATAACTCTATAAAGCATAAAAAGTAACTTTCTTTTTCATTATACGTAGGTAAATGTTAAGCGCCATCAAACAGTGATAAATCAAGAAGCCAACTTGCTATAAATAATAGTAATATAAATCTCCAGACACGCTGAGGATCCGAACTAATTGCGTTATATAAAGTGCGGATACGGATAGCTATAGGAAATTATTCATAAGGTAATAAAATAATAATATTGAACAGTTTTAACTAATAAATGGACTAACATCTGCAGTGTGTCGAACCAAATTGTTTTTTTCTAATAGATTTCTACCGGAAAAGCAATGAAATTGTTATTTTTATCATCCAATATGATTTATACTTGTGTTTTATTAACTGTGAATTTAAATGAATACTGAATTGAATTAAGTTTGTGAAAGGAATAGGTAGGTACCTATTCATATTTTTTAATGTTTTTATACTAAGTATTTAACGTCGAGTTTTCAGCAAATGAAAGGTCGACTTTGACAAAGAAATAATGGAAATAATTTCATTAGAAAATAAACATTTCAACACACGTACCTACAATTTAAAGTAAATTAAAAATTAAACCTAATAAGATAAAATATTTACAAAAATGGTTGCAACACCTGAAGCTGCTTTCTGGAGGATTATCATTAATAATGATGTAGTAATTAATTACTTGTACCTAACTAGGATTGTCTGACGGACGAGAGGTACAAGTAATATGGGACATAATTTATAATGATTTAATCTGTGTAAACAACGTGATTAGTTGCAAACAGTTTCTCATTAATACATTATTAGTTAGAGGACCATTTTCTCACCGCGTTTTCAGTTGTTTGTTTCATACATTACGTACATTCAGGAGCAGATGTTTCAATATCTTTACTTATTTTAGTAATATTACTGATTTTATTAGTAGATGCCGTTTACGACCATAAATATGCATGGTGAGAATATTTTCAAAACAAAAACAAGGTTTGTTTCTCAACGTACTTATCTAGTTTTCCTAAACAGTTAAATATTATCTATTATTACCTTAAACTTGATATGAAAAGATAAGTCAAGATACTTATCGGTTCATCAAGTAATGTATTTACTCCGTGTCAATCAAATGTCGCGATGGAAAATTATTAATTATGAATTGTTGAATAATTTCACTGTACTGTAGTGACAATTTTATCTCGTTATAATTTGACGTGTTAATTTTCTCATTTCCACTTAGAAACCTGCCGGAATCTGCTGTCACCTGTCTTCAGTCAGCTGACATCAACTGTCTCCGGTTATGAGACATCTGTGGGTCTCCAGATATCCGCCATCTACAGTCATTACTTAGACAGCAAAACAACTGTTTATAGGTATCCGCCATCAGTCTTTTTCGAGTCAATTTTCCATGGCTTTCTTCAGTTAGGTATTTCCTATCATTTAGCTTTCATCATCACCATGCTGTTCCCCTTAAGTAGAGTGTAGGATTCTACAAGCTGCCTTCAAGTATAGCTATTGGCCGCCAGTCTATCAGCTATAGTCACCTTTTAATTATCGTCAGTTTACCGCTACCTATCTTCGATATTCCATAATCTGTGATAAGTTATCGGTCACCTACTTGACAACCGTCACCTGTATTTTTGTCCTGTGTAATTTGGAGGTAGGAGGTAGTTTGTGAAATCCTCGCCCTACGTGGGAAGCTGATATGGAATGATGATGGTGTCTACAGTTACACTTCATCTATTTGACTCCAATTACCTCTGCCACTGTCCAGGAATTAGATACCTAACTTACCCGTTGCCTATTTTCAATTATCCATGATCTGCCTTAAGAAAAAATAGTGTTCAGTTATGGGTCACCTGTCAACAGTTTATTTTTTGCCTCTAATAAATAAATAAATCCCTTAATAAATAAACTAATAAGTGTTGACTACCACAAATTCTTAGTTAAGCACCATCTAATCTCAGTTATTGGTCACTAGTTCCACGGAATCATCGCGCAACTGCTGGCGCTGCCCGGCTTCTGAAATGAGTACCTACCTACCTAATGCTGACAAATCGTAAATAATACATTACTCAATTTACATTGGCGACTGTGTGCAATTTGCAGAATGCGTTTTATTTATAGAATGACTAGATATAAATGGTTCGTAACGCCATAAAGCAGGCAGCTATATTGGTCCATTTTTGCATTTATGGATGAAGAGACAAACACGTGACCCGACTAGTGACAAGTTATGGTACAAGGAGCTCCTCCATAGCCGTCTAGTTAGTAGTAGACAGAGTAACATAGTACCTACCTACCTACCTACCTAGCTAGGTACCCACAGGAGCCAGACGGGATCCGACTCGTCTCTACTTGGAATTCGGCCATAATTCTGTGTAAAAGGAGAATCCTGTCTACTAATAGTTTCGCTTATGGTAGTATGCATATATGTATTGTATACAAGTTCTGAATAGGTGGACAGAATCTACTCTAGGTACTATAGGATTTCATTTATAATAGTATTTGTTATAATTGGTTATATTTCTATTAAACATTATTTGTAAATCCTACAAAATTCCTTGAAAAGTTATTGGAATCAACATAAGTTTTTTAAAATTATTATAAGTGACTTTCCTGAAAACAAATAAGATAGGATTATTGTATTCTTTCATTATAAAATAGATATCCGACAAATTATCAAAGATCATGTTTGTATGTAGGTAGGTATGCCTTTTTTCAAATAGAAGTACTCTTACAGAATTATAAAACTAATAATTACTTTTGTTTAGAACAGTATTTCTCTCGAGTAGGTAGGTACTACTACAGCCGCTAATATTATCTATTTATTTATTCAAATTAAAACATATTCTACATTTTACTGCCTAACTAGGCCCTAGACCCGTTTTAAGGCAGTAGATATATAAAATTGAAGTTATTTTTCTTTTCTTCATACATCACTCTGTCCTGACATACTTCCTTTGCTTCCTCTACATTCATACATGTTCTCATGCACATACGCCGATTATTCCGACTTTTCACATGTCCACTTTCAAGTATTTGTCGTACTTGGTCATGCCATGTCTTTTTCGGCCTTCCTCGGCTTCTACATCTAGGCACACTTGCATTTTAACTTCTTTTAGCCGTTCTTTCATCACTCATTCGCTCCACATGACCAAACCATCGTAAAAGCCCTTTCTTAATAATTTTGTCGATAATGCTTATCTCAGCCTTGCACTCTGCTCTAATTTCGACTTGTACACCTATCATACATAGTCTTACCATACATTCGCCTGAGAGATCGCATTTCAGCAGCATTCAGTCTACTTTCATCCTCCTTTTTCCAACACCACGCTTCACTACCATACATAAGGGTTGGCACCAGAACTCCGTTGTGTACTGACATTAACACATTTCAAACAATAAATCAAATTTTAGTAAAAAAAAACGATAAAATATTAACATTACAACAATTGACAATCAACAAATACTCAATTCAGAAAATGAGGCTATTTTTGTCCTCCTTCAATAGCTATCAAATTTTCGGATTTGAAGAAGAAAAGCAGCTGAGATCCTCCTCAGCCTGACAGAACCAATGTATAATGTTAACTCAATGTATAATACTGAATCTGTGACGTAATGCAACCGTACCTGCGGTCAGTTAAATTAGCGATGTTTCACGTGCTGAGAGTTAGTGTAAATGACATTTGGATAATATAATGAATCGATGTAAGAGTAATGTCAGAGTGGCGATGGCGGACCTTGGAGGGGGCGCATGCCACGTCGCGTCGTATAGTGTAGTATAGTAGTCTGGCTGTACTACGACCGGCAACGAGCTCCGTAGTACCGCGAAACTGCTGGCTGGTGCTGGTACCAAATATGGCAAGCCGGCGACCTCAGGCGCGGCCGATACCATCCATGAGCAGAGATAATACACAATATATCAATCATATTAAGAGTAGGTAATACTCATTTTTCAAATTACTTTATCACATAAACACGGCACAAAGATCACATAGACATAGGGCACACTAGTTTCGGGAAATAGCCACTTACATAAACAATATTTAAAAAATAATTACAGTATTTGAAAATGGAACTCTTTGGCTTTAGAAAACAGCTTGTTTCAGCTGATTGTCACTTGTTTTTTTACATAGTGACGTCATTTAAAAAATTGGATAAGTTTATAATAAAATCAAGATTATCTTAATAGATGCAGAACTAAGTGAATATTGAATTTATACTTACAGTTTTTACAGCTAGCAGGCACATAAATATTTAAATATCTGCTTATATTTCCAGTTTTCAGTATAAATCTAGTAACAGGTTCCCACAGTCGGACTCCTAGACTCGATCAACCTGTCTGAAATGTCAAATAAATTATTTTTTTAACTATGCAAAACTTGATAAAACTTTTATACATAAAACCATTAAAGATCACTCAACCCGGTAATTCTGTTAGAGGCGTGTAGAGGCTGGAAAAAATCATGTTTTGTCCAATTTACATACTTATAACATGAAGGGGTAGGCAGAGAGGATAGAACGCCACACCACTCTGTCCTGGGCATACTTCTCTTGCTTCCTCCACATTCATACATCTTCTCATGCGCGCACGTCGATTATTCCGACTTCTTACATGCCCACTTTCAAGCACATGTTTTACTTGATCATGGCCATGTCTTTCTCGGCCTTCCTCGATTTCTACATCCAGGCACAGTCGCATCATATATTTTTTTAGCCGTTCTTTCATCATCCATTCGCTTCAGATGACCGAACCAACGTAAAAGACATTTCTTAATTTTGTCGATAATGCTTATCTCAGCCTTGCATTCTGCTCTAATTTCAACATTAGTGCACCTATCATACATAGTTTTACCACACATTCGCCTGAGAGATCGCATTTCAACTGCATTCAATCTACTTTCATCCTTATTTTTCCAACTCCATGCTTCGCTTCCATACATAAGGGTTGGTACCAGAACTCCATAATGCACTGCCAAATTAGCCTCTTTTGATAAGCACTTATTAGATACTACCGTTATCATTCTCGTTATTTAAAAAAAAAAACAGTCTCGGTATTTCCATAATAAGGTTCCTAGTTAGGTAGTTTGAGGGTAATATCTGAAAATATTTTGAAGTTTTGTGAAAATCACTTAAATCCGAAATATTATTTTGAAAACATTTCTAAACAATAAATAATAAGATATTATTGATATCCCAACAGAGACAGAGAAACTCTGGAAACGAATGTGGATTATCTAGGCGTTTTAACAGGGCTTATGACCTGTCATTGGCTGGGTTAAGTAGCCAATGTATGCACTACATAAAGTGGCCACTAAACTCAGCCAATGACAGGTCATAAGCCCTGTAAACGCCTAGATAATCACATTCGTTTCCAGAGTTTTTCTGTCTCTGTTGGGATATCAATAATATCTGATATCAGCCCAGCATGGGTATAATCCAGTAATTTGTCTACAAGTATTTGTATACATTCAAAATGTAGTTAAATAAATAAATTTTGTTATAAAAAGGGTGTTATTACACGCACCCGATCGATTGGTCTAATAGCTGAAAGAAGGCTGATCGACGAATACGGGTCGATGTCCATCGATCGACCATCGATACAGTCGCTTAGGTGTAATAAGAGCTGTCGATCGACGTCGGCCGATCTCATTTTTCTATTGATCGATGAGATCGATCGACGTCGGCGTCGCGTCGGTTGGGCCGTTGGGTGTACGAGTATGTAATAACACCGATGTTTCATTTTAAAAAAATTCTGCTGGCTTTCACATTAAAAATTACCTATGACAGTTTTTTTAAGTAAATAAAACTGTTTTAGCTCACTTCCTGGAACCATGAATTTGTACCATTGAAACTATCTTTTATATATGTTTTATTATATTACTATTAACGAACTGCAATCTACAGCTTACTATAATTTTGTTAGACTACCAGCAATATACTCAAATCAAAATGCAGGTTTCCATTTATTTGTTTACTAAAGTTTGCCATACTTTTATAGTACTAATAGTGTAAATAATTTGTAAGGTAATAATTCCTTCTGTCCTATTCACGAACTTGTGATTTATTTTCCAGCACATAATGAATAAGTGATAAGTTAAGCTGGCGTCAAACAACTTGATATCAAACAATAAGATTCAATGAATCAGTTGTTGTTGACGTTTGTCACGAGCCTTGAACTATTATTCGAACAATGAGTATTATCCGATATCCGTGAACATCGACATTACCTACCTGTATATTATAACCTAGGTAGGTACATTATATTACCTTTCTATCGTGAAAAAGAACGCCAAAGAGTTCAAACAGAATACCACCTTCTGCTTCTGTAGGATGTAATATTATATTAACATTCCCATATTACTAACTGTATCTACAACAATGACCAGTGAATACGAAATAAGCATTTCAAGCTCTACGTTTTTATCTTTTATAATAATCCTATCATAAACCTATAGAATATTCAGTCATAAGGTTAATCAATTGTCGCTGTCTTGCTAACTCTAATTTCTCAGAATTTCAACCATATTATGGAAAATAACTGCACATTAAAAATCACAAACTCAAACTTCTACATCAAGTACCTAAACCATAAAGGAGCAAATATGAATAACCTTGAAATCATCGAAATACATAAAAATCTGAATTCTAATAATAATTTAATTAATAATCAAACATTTCATATATCATCTCCACTTCTTCTTAACTATGTTCCCTTTAAAACGCAATACTCAAATTACTTCCCTAGACCCCTACCCCTCTCAAGACCCCCTACCCTTACCACCCCTCAAGACCCCAGTACATCAACTGCCACCACTTAGCAAGCAATTAATTATCAAAACTTTTTTTATATACCTTCTTAGTATTTTACCATCACCACTGTTCCAAGATGTGTTTTTTCTATTTTTTCTATTACTTCTATGTATCAATATTTATGTTACCCTAGTGTCTAGATTATTAAGTATGATTTAATTTTTCTGTATTTTTTTCTGTACAACTAATTTAGTGTCTTTTCACCAGTCGATGGAGAACTTTACTCCCGAAACCAGGTAGTGTAGATAAATTCTATGTCTATAGAATAAACCAATAGTAACACATAACATCGTTTTATTTAATCATAATTGGTTATTCATGTACTTACCAATATAATGAATCCAAAATAGTGATAAAAAATAATGAAATAGTTGCATAACTTCTATAATAATTTTTTATATATTTTTTTTTTTTTATGTAAGAGCACAATATACCGAAGTGTTGCCAAAGTAAAAGAAATAAAATAATGGCGACGATATTCCAGAATATGAAAATAGTTAAAATCCAATATTCCTACCTTTTCTCTTCCTAGTTTAGTTGTTTGTTGTGGTGTGAATATTAATGTAAATAAATGACACGTCGTGGTGAAGTCGGAGATCCAAAAGGCTAACAATTTGGGTAATGCGCGGAATCCGCTCGCTACCGGAGCCCTTGAAATAGCGGAGACTGTCTGATAATAATATCACCCGCCCAGGAGCAACAAGACACAGCCATCTCCGCTCAGGTCACTACACTTCCCCTCTCTCCATTCCAGTGGACCCATTCTGGATCTGTCGTTATAGGCAAGATAAATCCTACCTACCTAATGTTAACTTATCTACCGCGCGATGGTAGACTTGTGTGCAGCAACAGAACAAAATAATAATAATGTTTATCTCCACTCAGCAGTCCTATTATGAAATCGCGTGATAAAATGGTCTTAAACGTGACAGATTAAATTTATGAATGACGCCCTATTCCGGTTGATCGGTAAATAAATTGAAAATTCTATATATATTTTTAATATCGCCACACTGCAGCCTTCCGCTCGACAACACCGCACCCCGGTGTCAAATGTTAATTTAACCGTTTAAAAAGTTTAGTCATTTTATGTTTTGTGGGATGCATAGATTTTGAAAGCCATTATGCTCTACTTCGAAACAAATCCTAAAAATAGCTATACACGTTGACATTATTTCCACGTGATGAAATTAAACATTTAAATTTTCGTACGAAAAAGTAAATTATCTCAAAACGTGATAAAAGTAGTAATTCTCGTGATAACCAAAGAGAATAGAGGCACAGGAATGTATCCGAGTTGTTTAAGAATGTTTCGTTCTCTTGGATCCCAAGTTAGGATTAAATAAAATAAGATCGAGGTTAATTAATACTCGACACTCGAGACGGAATGTTTCCCCCATTCATTGTCTATTTCTGTCTCTCTTGGGTTCCGTTAATTAAGATATAATTACCCGAGTCTTCTACGCAATATTTTACCAATTTATTACCGAATACCTATCACATTTAGATCAATATGAAGCTGAGATATAATAACTTAAATGGGCAGGACTTAACGCAGCCCATTTCCTGTCCCATTTTTATAAGAGCGCAATAAAAATCTGGAGATTTCCCTGCTTTAAACCCAATATTTCCCAATGTAGGTTTATCTATTTAGTGCGTGGTGTTTCTCAATATATTGGAAGAGAACTATAAAACTTTTGGCTGTTATTCTTGTGTTATTTCTGCATCCAGTTTACTCCCTGAAAGAAAAACGTGTCGCAATTGTGTATAAGTACTGAGAAAACTCGTAAATTTTGCTGATTTCTTTATTTTACTTTACCTAATATGTACTCTTGAGTAGGTAATGAAAAAAAAACACACTTAACAATAAAAATTATGAAACGTAATGTCTAATATTAGATGAAGATGTGAAAACGTTCAATACGATTTGTCCGGAAACATTACTTTTATTATTAAAAATTATTTACACCACGTTCCAGAATGCAGAATAAACAAAGAAAGGCTTTTAAAATTATTGCTTCGTGATTGCACACAATTTCGTTTTCTCAAGCTTTCACTCTATAGTCGAATGTTCCGATAATTAGACCATTATTTTGATGCTTTTAGTTTAGTGTACCTAAGTAAGTTTGTTTTACAATTGTCATCTTAACAGAGACAAGAAGTTTGAAAGGGAATATGGATATCTAGATATTTGTATTATCATTTTATGTACGTCTGAAGAGGAGAAAAATGGCATTTTCATTTTCATTCTGAGGTGTAAATTTACTGTAATTTTTATTTCATTGTGCTTAATTCTCTTCAATGTCATAGTAATATGTATATATGTTTTAATATTGTTATACGCGAAGGTTAAAATTATTTATTTCTCAATAGATTAATCAAGGAAAGCATAATATCAATTTGAATGTTTCGCAAGTTCGAGAAGTTACACAAACAAAATACATATTAAATATTATGTTTTTCATTATCATTTTAGTTTCTACGTGTATATTAATCAAAGAATATTTATTATAACCTATTGTCATTTTTCTATGAACTTTATATTCGTATGAAATATGTCAATGTATAACCCTTCGTGATTACAAAAAAAATTGAAGAGGTAGCATGATTTTCAAAATGAAAAACAAAGTAAAGAGTGGTTTCATCGTGTTACAGATTGTACGGAGCTAAGTAACAAGAAGCAAGATGGAGAGCCGAGTGGGTCTGGAGTACATAGTGGAGAACAAGGAGTATATGGGCAAGCTGGCTGCAGCCCTCAGTAGCCCGAGTGTTCCTGTCAAGCGCCAAGTGGTGGAGCTGCTGTCTGCCCTGTGCGTGTACAGCGCTGCGGGATACGTGAGGGCGCTGGACACGCTGGCACACTACCAGGTACTGGCTGCAGCCCTCACTACTCCGACTGTTCCTGACAAATGGTGGAACTGCTGTCTGCCTTGTCATATGCGATATATTTACATCCATGTAGACACATTGATTATCTTGGTGCAGGATTATAATAAGTGTACAAGGTTTAAAAAAATGTAAACAAGGTAAAAAATGTGGAAACAAGGTAAAAATAATGTTCAAAACCTGGTTTAAAAAATCGGGATTGTACACGACAGTGTTGATACCGCGGCAGGA
Source organism: Micrasema minimum (assembly GCA_022494985.1). Taxonomy (NCBI): domain Eukaryota; kingdom Metazoa; phylum Arthropoda; class Insecta; order Trichoptera; family Brachycentridae; genus Micrasema; species Micrasema minimum. The sequence goes on from JAGVSP010001447.1 coordinate 31,441, forward strand.
GTTATTGAGTGTTGCGTCACATGCGTAGTAGTCGTGTTTTTTTTTAGACACTTCTTCGTATAATGTAGCTCATTTATTATAATACGTAAATTTTATGCATAATTGCGAGAAAACTATGACTCTCGTATTTAAAAAAAAACAGATAACAACATCTAACCAAGAACGTATTTTTTTTTTTTACTTCTTGATTTTCTCAAGAGAAAATGTAAAAACCCTTTCGGATTTTCCTCAAAGCTTTGTCCGAAATAAACAAAAACTTTTTACAAACAAAAACATCGCGTACTAACATCTCTGGCATACGCACACTTTTTATCTCATTGCCTACGTTATTTTAGTCAAACAAACACCGCAGCTGATAAAAACATCTAAAAATAAATTAAGTAGCACTTAGATAGTTAATATTACGGTGAACGAGGAAAATCTGATAATAGACACGCCGTGTGTGGCTCGTGGGATACTGATGGCGTAATTCGGCACTCCATCCGTGTGTCAGGATGGCCGAGCGGTCTAAGGCGCCAGACTCAAGGTACACCTTACCCGTGTCACACGGGGCGAGCTCTTCTGGTCCTCTCTGAGGGCGTGGGTTCGAATCCCACTTCTGACAAAAATATTTTTTATTTCATTTATTAATTTCTTTCTCAATCGATTTAATGGAGGTTTATAAATATCTTAGGTAGATCAATATAATATTAAATAATATCTAAAATATATTTTTAGGACAATAACGTAGGTATTGGAATAATTTTAGAAGCGATATTTTTTAAATATAAATGTTATGCGCCTGTCGTAAGGCAATTTAACTAACAGAGATGCTCAAAATTTAGAGCTAATTTAGGTAGATACTTGCATGATACTTTTTTGAATGACTAAAAAATGTAAATACCTACCTACAATAAATTTCTACTTTATTCTCCATCATCGCTTGAAATATATGCCAAATAAACAAATATGTAAGTATCTGAACATTTGTAGTAAAAATGTTTATTACGAAATATTTGAAAAATAAAAGATAAATCTATAAATATCTAGTAAATTAGGTATGTTTTGTAGTATTTCTGACACGGTTGAAGATTTTTGAAAGCACATAAGATTGTTGAAGTTAGTGATCGACAAATAGAGTAAGATTTCATCATTGTGTTGCAGAGTGTATACGGAGAGAGATATCGCTTCAGCGTCATAGTGAGCGAGCTGGAGAAGTCTACTCAGGTGGAGTACCAGACAGCTCTCGTGGCCTTCGTCAACTGCCTCATCATCTCCGCGCCCAGACTTCCCGACAGGGTCAGGATACGAAATGAATTTATAGGTGAGTCAAACTTAACTAGAAGTGTGTGGAGAGAAATATCATCACCATCATCATCATAATGGACTGCCTCCAGGCCAAGCGATCGGCCGCCAGCTCCCGTGCATCCTCCCAAGTCAAGCCCACGTCCCACAGCTCTGACGCAAACTGCCGACGAGTTGTCAACAGTGGACGACCAGGACGCCGAGAACCTGATGCCTTGTAAAATAGGCAAGCATGGTGGCGGCTCTTGGGAGGCACACGTATATAGTATATGGCCTAGACAGCCGAAACGCCTTCGCCGGATGACAGTAGATACCAAGGGTTGCTGTGTCCGTTGCCTCACCTCTGTGTTCCTTACAAAGTCAAACCACCACACACCTAATATTCTTCTAAGACACCTATTCTCAAAACTCAGAAGTCTGCTATCTGCCCTGGTTAGGTGCCATGATTCGCAGCCATAGAGGAGAACAGGTGTGATGCAGGAGTTATAAAGGCGTATTTTGTTTTAACTGAGTAAACATCCGATCTCCAGACAGCTTTCATACTGTTGAATGCGGCGCCCTCTACTCCAAGCCGCACTCCCAGCTCGTTCTTGGGAGAGAAATATAGTCAACAATTACTTGACTTTACTATCGTAACCTTAAGTAATTTACACCTTTACGATAAATAAAATACCTTATTTCACTTCTAACTCTTTTTTAATGCTGGATTATTCCTCATTAACCTGGTTTTGTCAATACTGACATCTTCAGACTGGTGCATGGTGTGAGGCCACACATAATATAAATGAATGAATAAATAATATTAACTGTAAAACTATTTGGAATAAATAAAAAATAACAGTTTTATGACTGAAACAAATCAGAAACGTTTGGAAAATCTTTTAAGACATTCATTTTAATTATGACTTAAACTAACTTTGTTAATATGCCTACACTATCTTTTCTTAAATAAATATATTACTAATATGATAGGAAATCTTTTACTTAATTGTTATGAAATATTACTATTTTTATTCAACCTATTCATTTAGCTTTTGAGGATACTGAAAGCGCACAATAGGTAATAATGAGTGTCATGTTAACTTACAGGGCGACCGGCAATAACAATGACCTGGCGGTCCAGTTTGACGTATTCGCTGAGCAGCGAGACAGTGATGAAGCTCGGGGTCCCGGCGGGATCAATCTCTCTTCACACATGGACGTCTTCTGTGCTGTATGTTACTTGCACACTTTTACTATTCCATCTAGACTGCTAGTTATTGGTCCCCATATACACCGTGTTTCACCATGAGACCGCGAAACTCCGGAGGGTGATTGTTCATGATATTCTAAGAAAAAAGTTTTTTGATCGGGGCATTTCTAATCATTAATATTAAAATAGTTTTAATAAAAAGCGACACGTGTTTGAAGTGTTAGTGGCGGCGCGCGGCGGTGTGTTATTTTTCCAACTTTGGCACCAAATATTAAATCATTACTAATTTAACATTTACTACACTAGCCATTAAAAATGTATGTCTTGTTTGTTAAGACAAAAAACCTTTTAAATTAAAAAAAAATATTTTTTTTCTTATATATGAGCAGGCGTTTATTCTTGGGCGCGTCACCCTAACGTGAAATGTTCCTTTTTTTAAAAAATTATTATAAACAAGTATACAAAAATAATCTTAATCTAGATCGCGCCAAACAAGTTTTTACTTATTTTCGGCGCGTTTCATATACCGAGTTTACACTCTATAATATGCACTTTATATAAACACTTGTTATATTATTATGTAAATAAAATTGTTTGTACAAGTTAAATAAAGTCTAATTAAAAACATAAAATAATTACACTTTCTTCACACTCTAAACTTTAAAACTTTGGTTATTCAAGAGGAATTTTTTTAGCAATGTTTTTCTTTGCGCCAGATTAGTGGCGCCTCTCACCTCATCTGGAAGGTTATTGAATAATCTTGGTACTATGTATTCTTCCGTTCTGCTTCCGTAGTAGTTGAGGGCTCGAGGCTCCACTAATCTTTGGGCTGCTATAGCTCGTGTTCCGTGACTGTGCTTTACTACTTGTTTCCAGTGCAAGGACACCTATACTGTTAAGTGTTGAAGCGATTGTCGAAAAATACATTGTTTTACTCATCTCCTGAGCAATTTTGAAAAAAATTACTTAAATGAAATTAGCAGCGCAACGACGCCGACAATAAATAGATCCAAAATTCTTTGATAAAAAAAATGGTAGCCAGGGGTATCTACATAAGTTAAAACAGGTATGGTTTGGTTTAATAAATTTAAAGCCAATTTTATGCTATGTCCTCATGCTCAAGTATTGTATAGTGTATGGTGACAAAGTGAAGTGGTGATATTGTGAAAACAGAGTCCATATTTGTGTTTGTAGGTGTTACGTCGCGTGGCAGACACGCCCCAGGAGGCGGTGTTCCTGTCGCTGCTGCAGCACCTGCTGCGCGCGGACCCTGCAGAGGCCGTGGGCGCGCTGGCGTGGGACACGGCGGAGACGCTGGTGCACCGCGCCACGCTCATCGGCTCCGCGGAGGACTCTGCCCGTCTGCTCCGCGCGCAGCCCACCTCGCAAGTGAGACCAACACTGCATTCATCTAGTATATAATATATTCTATTCTATTATGGGGGGTGACGGCATTGAGCTCCTGACCTCACTGCGATCTGTGTAGTTCTATTGTGACGGTTCCCCGTGAGTTCGTTTTCACCCTCCTACCCCAGGCTTTGAGCTCATAGAGGGTGAGGACTAGCACATCCATTGCTATATTTCTTCCTGCAAGCCAATGTCTTTGAAAAACCGGATCACTAGGTTAGGAGCAAGCCCCTTTACATCATCTGGTCCGACTATCGGACCTCCAAGAATGTTACTCCTTTTTTAATGTAGAGCATCGCAGTCACATATGAGTCAATAGGACGTGTTTAGCTGTTTCTTCATGTGTACAGCAAAACCTGCAACTAGAAGATTCGAGAGGCCTATTCTTTTAAGGTGTGTGTTCAATCTCAGCGGTGAAGGCCCTGGTGATGACCCTCACTTGATTAGGAGTGCTCTTGAATGACGCTGACTTGCACAATATAGAACACTAGGAAACTATAGTTGTTCAAGGTACCCGCTTTCACAGCCTAGGCGAAGGTGTAAACTGTGCAGCTGTGGAACTTGTCGAAACTTTCTCTAAATAAGTTTCCACATTTGATTTAAGGGCAAGATGGTGTGCATACAGTGCCAACAGCGCGGGGAGTCAGGCAGCCCGGGGCGTAAGTCCTCGCTGCAACGCGCCCTGTCCCCTCCGCCCCCACCGCCGCCCGCGGGCCCCCCGCCGCCACCGCCCGCGCCGCCGCTACTGGCGCCCCCGCCACCGCCGCCGCCACCCGTGGGCCCACCGCCGCCGCCGCTGCTAGCCGCGCCGCCGCCCCCAGAGGCCCCCGACGTGGGGGGCCCCCTCCTCCCGCAGCAGGACACCCCAGTACCCAAGACGAAGATGAAGACTGTTAACTGGAACAAGATCCCCAATAACAAGGTATAAATACATGTCTGGCGTAGATGATAACTTTTTTTAAAGTTTAAAAATAAGTGTTTTGCATGGCCCATGCATGGGTATTGTAAATGTTCTTGTACAGCTCTTGAATATTGTACAATCTCTCTTTCAATTGTCGATCTCTCAAAATTGAAGCCCTTTTTTTTTCAAAAATAATTCATTCGTCGATTCACAACACCATGACAGATCAATACAAATTTCAGGTTGTCGGCAAAAACAACATCTGGTCGCTGGTGGCGTCCAAGCACAAGATGTGCTCCCTGGACTGGGAGGAGATGGAGGGGCTGTTCTGCCAGCAGGCGCCGCCCGGCTCCGCGGGCTCCTCGCCGCGCCTGGGCCGCGCGCCCCCGCCCCCGCACCGCAAGGAGAGCGCCGAGATCACGCTGCTGGACGGCAAAAGGAGCCTCAACGTCAACATCTTCCTCAAACAGTTCCGCAGGTAACTGCACTCCTGACAATTGCCAGTTGACTACCTACCCTATTCTGGGAAATGGCAACTTTTTCAGAAGAGAATTAATCCACATCCTCATACACTAACTAACTAACTAGTGCCCCTTTTCCCCGAAGTGTTTTATTTCATAGGAATATTGTATTATTATTATAAGACCTTCTTAAAATAATGTAATTTGTCCAATATTTTCAGCACAAATGAGGAAATAATGCAAATGTTACGGGAAGGAGTGGCCTCCGCCGTGGGAGCCGAGAGGTTGCGAGGACTTCTCCGGCTGCTGCCAGAAATGGACGAACTGGACACCCTCAAGGCCTTCCAGGGGGACCTCGTGAGGCTCGGAAACGCTGAGAAGTTTCTCATGCAACTCATACAACTACCCAAGTATGTTCATTATTATCTTTACAAACTGTACAATTATGTTGATAAGCCGTATCTAAAATGTACATTATTTTTTTAGCTACAAACTGAGAATAGAGGCAATGTTACTAAAAGAAGAATTTGCTGCCACCACCACATATCTAGAGAGTTCTATAAACGCCATTCTGGTAGCGGGAGATGACCTGACAACTAGCCAAGCTTTACAGGTATATTGGTCTTCACTTTTGTAATCAATTGAATTGTTTGGAGATTTTTGGCGTGTTTCTTTAACAAATAACTTTCGAGTTTTAGGAAGTATTATACATCGCTTTAATATCGGGTAATTTCCTTAATGCTGGAGGGTATGCGGGATGTGCTGCTGGAGTTAAATTATCATCGTTACAGAAAATAACTGACATTAGAGCTAACAAACCGGGCATGAACCTGATGCACTATGTCGCCATTGTAAGTTTTATACACAGTACTTGCTTATATTAAATACATAATTTATTAATTTGTCCTTTTACTCATTTGATGTTCTTACTACAGCAAGCAGAGAAGAAGAACAAAGAGTTGGTTCATTTTGCGGATGACCTCCGAGTGCTGGAAGATGCCTCTAAGACGACTGTGGAACAAATTAACAACGAGATCAAAACTCTGGATACGAGAATTAAGACAATCAAGAAACAGGTAGATCTGCCCTCTACTGACGTGGACATCAAGAGTCAAACTGGGGATTTCCTACAGGTTTCTATTTTATTTCATAATATAAAAAATTATTGTGATTATCAGGCCAGGAAAAGCTACAAAAATGTTTTGTTACAGATGGCAACCAAAGAAGTATCCGCCCTTATGAAGGATATGGAGGAAGTAGAGTCCATGAGGTCCACTCTGGCAGAATTCTTCTGTGAAGATCCCGCTGCTTTCAAATTAGAAGAATGCTTTAAAGTAAGGTTCTACTAATCTAACGATAGCTATATTATTAGTCATAAATCCACAATTTGATGACCAAATGGTAGGTTTATGTTGTATGACTCTTGGCAATACAATTTAAGTGTATTTGTGTTACCACAGTAGTTTCATAATAAACTTTGTCCAGGTGCTGTTCGCCTTCTGTACTCGGTTCCGTCAGGCCGCAGCAGAGAACGGGCGACGTCGCCTCCAGGAACACCAGGCGGCCCAGAGGAGGGCACAGAGAGAAGACCAACTACGCAGGAGACAAGGTACGCGCACCACAGACAATCATCAATTCTACCAGCAGAAGCTTTGGTTTAGAAAAAACACACTAATCAAATTGAATGGTTTTCATGCAGGAAGTAACGCTGGTACTCCATGCTCCGACTCGGAGAGTGGTCTGGTGGACTCGCTGCTGCTGGACATCCGCGCCGGCTTCCCGCTCGTCCGCCGCCCCTCGCGGAGATATGACACCGACACCCTGAACCCGCCTGTCGACGCTTCTCCAGGTTAGCCGCACAACAATAACATAATCAGGTTCTAGCCCAGAGTATTGAAGTAGCGAACTCCGGATTGCAATCCCTAATATATGATCAAACCCCACTTCACCACAACCTGTTTCCTGCTTTCTGGCACAATTATATCCGACTATATTTGATAGCAGTCACGAAATTAAAATGTTTAGGTATATTTATCATTAAGAAAGCAAATCCGATTTTTTTAAATTCAAACTTAAACACACAGTCAACTGGAGAGTGGTTTGCTATTGGACATAACTAACTGCTGAGGTCGTGTTTCAGATATCACCCCGACAGGGAGCCTCAGGAGGAGACGGGGGCGCCTCCCCTCGGAGGAGGACGAGGGGGGACTGCTGCAGTTCCTGAGAGCTTCCAGCGACACGCAGAGGGAACGCAAGTCATGGGGAAGTTTAGGTAATATACCTACATGGAAATTTGTACAAGCTTTGAATGTTTAACACCTCCTTGGCGGTGCTAAAACATATGTCTAGATGTATATTTTAGCATCTAGATCGCATTCAATTTACTTAACGATCTTGTAAAAGTTATAAATAATCCAATATCAGGAAAACAAAAAAGGAAATTCTCTGCACATTATTTCATCAAAATCTCATCAGGTTTCCCCTATCCCGATGCCGCCACCCTTACGATCCCTCAGTGTCTCCGTTTCGAAATATATTGTTTTTTCTTTACTAAAAAATACATAAATATAGAAAAACACAAATACATACATTTTATAGACCGTTCATGGCGCGCCAAGGGGGCCCCACCCGGGCCAGGCTGGAGATCCCGGGCACGGAGCGCGAGCGGCCTGCGTATCAAATGCAAATCAAAAATGTATAATTTAATTTGATTTTCAGAAAGCGAACGAAGCGGCCCCCTCGACACACTTCCGGAAGGAAAGGAGAAGCCGGACTGGCGACCCTCCGCAGTACTGGACAAGGACGTCGTCAGCGCGATGGAAGCAATAAAAGGTACACATCTCTGTCATAACACCTTCACCTACTGCAAAGGTCAGGGCATTAAGCTTCTGATGTCACCGCGACCTATATAGATCTGCTGTTACGGTACCATACTATTCCTAACACCTTACTGTACTGCCAAACTAGAGATACAACATTAACACGCTTCTTTCTTCGACAGATGTGCAGCCTCAAAATAGGACCACGGCATTACCGCACAAAGTGGAGGAGAGTGCCGAGGACTTGCGACGAATCCGAAGACAACGATCCCGACCCAACCTTCGAGCCCTCCTCCCCCACCCCCTCCCTGGGGGCCATCAAGGAGGAGGACAAGGGCAGGACCCTCCTCCGCCCCCGCCCACCGCAGAACCCCCCTCCAGTGGCCGCACAAACCGGCTCACAATAAGATAGAAATAGACTCCGACAACATCGAAACTCCACCAGTCACCAGGAGAATGTTCAACCCTCCCCCGGAGAGAGAGCCTTGTCGCAGACTACAACAAATGTCTTCTAGCAATAAACCGGTCATCGGACACAACGATGGCATTAGTCTTAAGCACATAGACGATTTGCAAAATCTAGAAATATTAGGAGATGGACAATTTGATAGATTCTCTGCTACTCGCAGAACAAGAAGGTACAAAAGGCCAACAGATTATAATTCCCAAAGCGAGGATTCCGGTTCAAAAACAGAAGATTCCAAAACACCCGAAGTTGCGGCGGAAACGCAAATCCTTCGCCCGACCAAACTGGAACTAGAGACCTCGTACGTAGTTCCTCAAATAGCGGCGCAATCTACAGGAGCTGTCAAGTCAGAAGACAAGGATACTCGACTGAAGAAATGGCAGGAGAGACTCAAAAGGCAAGATAGTTCAGGGCAGAGTAAGGACGCCCGGCGGATGTAACCAGCTCCAGCCAGAGTCTGGGGGGACGCATTCGCCACCAGACGTCTATTAATCAAGAGGACGTACAAAAGGCTATCCGCGAACTCAAGTCACCCACAGACAGTCCTAGAAACTTCGTCAGCTCTAGAACTAACCCGAGAGTGAGTAAAACTGTTAGTTCAATAAGGCTGGATATTCAGCCTGGTAAAATGGTTAAAAATCGTAGCGAACATGAATTAAACGATGAAGGATTCGAGGAAACCAACAGTCTGAACTCAGAGAGCAATTCTCAGGGAGCTTCGTCCGGGTGTAATGATACAGAGGTAGCGGACAGTCGGGCCCAAACCCCGCGGCCGCCCCTGCCCCCCACCCTCCCGCTGGGGCGGGCAGCGGGCGCGGGGGGCGGCGGCGGGCGGCCCCTGCGAGGGAGCGCCGTAGCCAGCAAGGCCGTGGAGCGCCGCGCTCTCAGCTTGAAGAAGGTGGACTCCCAGAGCAGCGTGGGCAGCCCTGCGCAGCCGCGGCTCCTGCGCAGCTCCCGCAGCTCGCTGAACTCCGCGGCCTCGGTGGCCACAGTGAGGCGCGCGCCCCCCGCGCCCCGCGCACCGCCGCCGCGCGTAGCCCCCTCGCGCAGCTCCTCGAGCGGCAGCTCCGTGCCCCCACGCGCCCAGCCCCCACGCGCCCCGCAGCCCGCCAACAGCTTCATGCGCCCCACCCAGGCCAGCCGCACTAAGAGGGCCCCCGCACACCGCGCCCCCACTTCTGTCAAATGACGCTAGGCCAATAACTAACCGTAGGAAATGAGAATTTGCTCATCAAATGTAATGTGCCAGTCTAGCTCTCTCCGCAGTGCCTTCTTTACTATGGAAACAACATCCGTGTTTATTATTATGTTGGTTTTGTAATGTAGAACAAAAATATACTTTTTTCTAAGTAACAAATAAACTTTCTCAGGGAGCTTCTAGAAATTTCTAGAAAGCATTCTCACCACCCACAAACTCAAAACATCACATTATAAACAATATAATTAATTGAATAGACAAAATGTTAGTCAGTTTGATTAAATGCATTTAAGATTTAGCAAAAAAAGACTTAATAATTTATTAGTAATTCAAAGAACTTGAAATGAAAATACATAATTTGCCCATCCCATGATGTATCAATATATTAGCAGTTCATCAACTTACTGTTTCCACTGCGTACATACACTTGTCCATTAGCTAATAAATATAAGTAATACAATTACTTAATGAATGAAGTTCTCATTAGGATTCAGTTACCTCAAGAGGTTTGTTAGGAGGAGTATCAGGTGGAGTAACGTTAAGCGTACATGATCCAAATATAGTTATTAGTTTGACTAGATTTATACGCAAAATAAATACATTAAATTTATCAAATATTATTAACTCTACTGACAAAACTAAAATGTTACTTCTATAAGGAGCTCGCGCAGTACATTCGGATTCTAGAGGAAATTTGTCCTCGCTTATTCCAGATACATTCCCCCGCAAAATATTATATCTCTCAGTTACTCAATATAAGGCGAGGTAGTGGATATTGCTAACTGTTTGTATTGTCCGTAGATTTAAGTAGAGCCGCAGAAAAGTGGGCGGTCACTAAAGATTTAGTAAGAAGGAAGAAGAAAGAATCGTGTAGGCAATCTGAACCCCGAGGTTTTGTATTTATTTACTAAAATTCTAATAGATTAACAAATAAAAAAATTCACAAAAATAAACTATTGTTCATTATTATTACATATCCACCAATATTATTGCTGTCACATACAAAATGGAGGATGAGGAATATGGAAAAAAAACAGTATTATTGTTTTCTAAAACTGCACATCACATCCATTACCATTTTATTTATTTGCATTAGTAAGTATTACAGTTGGGCAATGGCAGGTATATTGACATGTATGTAGATACGGGTGCTTAGCATAAACAAACATCGCGATTAAATTCATCGCTTTGTATGGAAAATCATTGCCAGCGAAGAAATTAATGTAGCTAAGGGCTTGATTGATATGGCATTTATTTTGTAGAACTCCATGATATATTATGTTAAAATCAAAAAACGTTTTTTTTGGTTCTACGTGATTTTATTATTAGTTTAGTGACAATTGTTTCGCCTTGTAAGGGCATTATAATTTCATGTTTCAACGCCCAGTTTGATAATGCCCTTACAAGCGAAACAATTGTCACTAATAACTAATAATAAAATCACGTAGAACCAAAAAAAATCGTTTTTTGATTTTAACCATAATATAAGCTAAGGGCAATGATTTTCCGTACAAAGTGATGAATTGGATCTCGATGTGTGTTGTATTGACCTCGTACCGACCTGCATCTATGTGTCAATATCCCTGTAATCGCACAACAGGTTAAATAAATAATTGGTCCTCACTGGGGTGCCCGTGGCCACATATCTGTAGCATCATCTTGTGTCAAATATTTGTTATTGAACAAGAATATTGAAAGAATATTATTCAATGTTTCGTGGTTTAAAAAGAAAAAAAACTCAATAAGAGCAATACGATGGTTTCATGCCTTTATCGGGGTGTTATTACTTACGCGCACCGACGTGGATCGATGCCATTGATTGATAGAAAAATGAGATCGCCCGACGTTGATCGATAGCTCTTATGTCATTAGTCATTACGTAAGTGTGAATAAACAAATAAATAGTTTTCTGATTGATTTGCAAAAAAATTCACCGATAATTTTGTGATTTTTATGACAGAAAATGTTGTGCTACAAGCCGTACTTGAGGCATTTAGCAAATAATGAAGGATCTACTGTGGAAATTAGAAATGAAACTCAGATTAGAAAAACTTGCCATGTATTTATGTACATATATAGTTCTTTGAACTAATATAACTTAGCGCATGATAACTATAACAAGATGATTACATTATACTAGCTGAACGGGTCAGGTATAAATATTAATAACGGTGACTGCTGGGACGTGGAATGCTGGAATATAGGAATATTGGGAACAGCTCGTGAGGACGGATGACTCCCACCGCCATATTGTCAGCCAACTGTCAGCACTGCTTACTGTAATGCTGAACCAATCAGCTTCTTGTTGGAGTGGTAGATATAAGATTCTGCAGGTAGATGCTACGCTTTACAGATTTTATGATAAACATTGTAGGATAAAATCTGGTTCAAAATACATATCCTTGCCATACTGTCAAAAGTTAGTAAGTCCGTAAATGGAGTTATCTGTAAATTTTGTTGTGCGATTTTTAAAGCCGTGATAAAGTGCAATCTGAGAAAAATATATAACTTTCCAAACAAAACTGCATATTTAACTCATTTTTCAACTGCAGGTGGACACTGCCGCCTTTGTTTCTATATGCCTCAAATAAAATGATTGCATTATCCCCAATGTAATTTACTCTGACAGTTGATTGACAGTATGAATCGCCTGTAGAAGTGATGTATGTACAGATGAGTGTTTTGGCTAAAGATCTCACAGAGATACGACAAAGAATATCCAAGTTGCGTTCCATTTGTCGGCAGTAAATTAAATAAAACAACTTTTATCAAAATGTACAGCAGCACAATACGATTAACCTATAAAAATAATTAGTCTTTGCATTCAATATATACATTCTATTATACACACATTATATTTGGTGCCGCTATATAAATTGATAAAATAATTCTCTAAGCTAAAAAGCGCATCTTCAGATCTTCATGTTAAATTACAAAGAATATTTTATTTGTTCCTTTAGCAATAAATAAAGAGGTCATAAAAACTAGTAAAAATGAGAATATGCCTAATCAGGATTAATTCATTTATGAAAACAGTCAATTTAGAGCCGGTACACATTAGGCGCTTTTAAGAATATGTATAGAGGTTGGTACAAAGTGTACACATTCAAGAATGTAATCATTCAAAGTGTAATCATTCCTAAATTCAATAATTACTATGGCGAAAGATCATTACCAGTTGCGATCCCCAGAATCTTCAATTCTCTACCTAGGGAAATAATCAGCATTGGTAAGATAGCATTGTTAAAAAGGGCCACCAAAGAGCATCTATTTTAATCAAATAGTAAAAAGGTGATACTTTTGAATATTCACTTCTCATTGCCTATGTACCTATGTATGTATGTATTGTTATTCCTTTATATTGTATAGTTTTCACAGCTAAAATCAAATCTTGTTTCTCATTGTTTTATTTTTTATTTACGATGATTCTATATGCCAAGACTAACTAAAGATGATTCCCTAATCCACTGATAGATTTATTTAAAGCCTAAAAAAAAATCCACTGATAACCAATGGTTAGTGGAATCTTTTTTATTTTTTGTATAAAAAAAAATATTGAAATTAAACGCCATTTTGTGGCATGAAAACCAAAAAAACCAAGAGCATGCTTTTGATCAAGCGCGAGTCAGAGCACGCTTTCAGCTTTTCGTTCAAACGCGCGTTGCGCGGGCGACATCTGAACGCTTGTAGGTATATGCGCCGCCATTGTGCCGCATTTTTGAAAATAAGTAGGTACTAAGTACCTACCTACCTACCTAGTAAATGGAATATTCAAACTGAATATTTGTCCATTTTGGAACTGAGCCAGTAGTACCTATTAGCATGGACATCCTGGTAACGCTCGTTAAACGTCGTGCTAAGCGCGCTGTATGTGAGCTGCTAACGCGCGCCGAACGTAACGCCGAGCGCCTAGTGTGTACTCGCTCTTAAATACTTAATTTTTTTAAATAATAAATTATTAGTTTTGTTTTCATAAATTTAAAAAAAGTGTTTTTTTGTAAATACAAATAAATGAAATGACGAAAGCAAAATGAGTGAAGATATAGAACATTATTCTGAATTAGCTAATTATCGACTTCGTTCATTACTGACCTAAATTGTTACCCTACCTATATCATTTTTAATAAATAGATAAAAAATATGGACAGAGAAAATGTGTTCAATGTTGATACTTGACCACAAAAATATTTGGTCTCTATACCGAACAATAATCTCTGTAACTTTTTGAAATAACGTTGAAAAAAATGTTATAAAGATTCACGAACAGTAAATACATAACAAGTCACGAAACAAATCATCACAAATTATGAAAATATTCGCAGTATCTACCGAGTCAATACAACACAAGAATATCAATATAAAAATAAATAATTAATGTAACATAATATTTATTAAATGCATCAGAAATAAATAAAATACTAGAATCAATAAAAAATTAAGAGTGAGGCATTGTATAATCCGTGGTAAAGCTGTCAGCTACATTCAGAAGGCATATTGTAATACAAATTGTTCATTCTACAGTGATATAGGACAATTTTCTAAATTCCAAAAATATATTTTTTTATAACATTATAATTTTTGTCACAAAATACAAATGTTTAAAATGTAGCTGTAAGGTCTTCACTTATCTTAATTCATGATACTATGGCTACAGATTACCATTCTCAGGGTAGAAACTCACTCTATGACGATTTGACTTAAATACTTTCTACAACAGTTATTTACTATTCATTATTTGACTAAATTGAAAATATTTTATCTTTAAAATGAAAACCAATTCAATTCCAAGTGAGATCACAATAATTTGCAGGGTGATTGTTCTGTCGGCAAATAATATCAACTAACAAATGCATTACATACCTACTTATCGTTTTATTTAACCCAAAACAATAAAATTATATTTACAAATTTATCACGTTCAATATGAAAGTTCATCATTAATATTGTAGATAAATATATTTTTATTATTTAATAATATAACAATAGTTCATCTTTTGTTTGTCAACGAAGAAATCCATAATTGTATTTGTCATATGGAGACATTTAAAAGCAAATATAACCTTAACATAAAAACCCCATTTAAAAACACGTTTAATTAAATAACAGATGGTCGTTGAATGATGTAAAAACAAAGCGCCATGTCCAATTTACTCTAATAAAAGTAAAGATAATTATCGACAGTTTCTTTATCCCGAATAACAAACTTGCGGTGTGAAGTTAAGGTGTTCGGCCCGCTAGGACTGGGCCCGGAACGTGTGTAGCGCGGGGCAGGGGGCCCCGCTAGGACTCTGCCCTCTTGGCCTGCAGCCGGTGAGAGGTCAGGAGACCGAGGGGTTGGGATTGTAGTAGATGGACTCGTTAAACCACTCTTCTAGTGCTCTTCCAGATATCTGCAATAAAATACATTCTCAGTACCAGAGAAGAGGCTTGATCCAGGCATTTTGTTTTAACCGAGTAAACATCCCCCAAATATAAAATTAGAAAGTACTTACTGAACAAAATACTCCACGTACTGCACGATTAGCTCCAGTTTGGCATCGGGCATGTTAATCACGCTGAGGTACTGCGGCAGCTTGACGAACAGGCGCGCCAGGTGCACCGCCCCGTATACGGCGGCCGGCTGCCGCCCCCCCTGCTCCGGGGGTACGATGCGCCACTCCAGCGCCTGCCGGAAGTCCTCGCCCGCGCCCCCGCCACCGCCCCCGCCACCGCCACCCGTTCTCCTCCGACCTGGGACATAGAGATTCAATAGATTCCGTTTTAACTGGAAACAATTGATTAAATCTCACGGATTAGCCTTAAAAAGATAGAAGAGGTGGGGCATAGACATAAACTTTTTTTTTTTAATTTTCACCTCAACTGGCCAGGAGGCCCAATAACAGAAGGGAACAACATCACAGACACCCAGACTTAACTTTTAAAATACCGTTTAATAAGATTTTTGTGTTATCTTACCGGGGCTCAAAAACGGAATCTCTGTGTCATGAGTCCAGAGTCTTAGCTATCAGCCGCCAGAGACATCTGTGGCATCTATGCTTATTTCTTCGAATGACATGCCTAAAAACTTACATTACAGGTTAACCTATTTCATACATTTTAGGGATTTTTAATGCTACTAAAGCAATAATGTACCCACAACTATTGATGTGCCGATACTGAGAACATTTCACTTTAGGGTGACGCAGCCAATAACTGGCTGTTACAGAAAACAAATTCCTTCACTGAAAATAAATTACATTTTACTAAAATGAATATTTCTCGTTGCCAGTTATTGGTCTCAATATATAACAGTTATTGGAGTGAATTGAAATTGGGTATGCCAGCTATTGGTGCTGTAAATTGTAAATGGCCTCCTTTGGAAAACTAATAATTTCAAAAAAGCATTTTATTTTCAACTTTTTTCAAATAATTGTAATAACGGATTCCATCGTCTGTATTTGTCATACGTCGATATCCCTAGGTTAGGTAATAAAGTGTAATATGAACTGACGTGCTTGCGGTCCGCGAAGGTCCGGGCTGCGGTGGCGGGGGCCGGTCGTCTAGCGTGCGAGACCGCGGCCGGTGGGAGCGTAATCTGAACACAGACAATGACTTATTACACAGGGGTAACACATACACATACTGATCTGTCTGATAATATAGTAGCTGTAATCAAAGTTTATATATTTTGATCGTAAATAATAAAAAATTAGAAGTAAAAATATACATTTTCAAATTATTTGAAACAGTTTAGTTTGGGAGAAAAAAACAAACTAACTCGGTCTAAAGATGTAAAAGATTAAACGTCAATATTTTTCAAAATGGAGAATATTGTTCTTTGGCTTTTATACAATAATTCCATAATGGGGTTCTTTCCGATTTTTTATTTTTTACTTGACAAAAAATTGATTGAAAAATTACAATCAAGGGAATGTTTTTAAAATTTTTACAATGTCATATGACTTTTTCTAGAGCGGTTTGAAATAGCGCTTTTTCAAATCGCTCGCAAAATCCTTCATTTGGCGCGCATGCGGTGTGATGTCACAGCAATATAGGCGCTTACTATGGAATGAATTTCACGCCTTTCACAGTAGACTGGGTATGACGTCATTAGCCAATAACAGGCGTTAAAAATCATTAGTATTTTTGTGTTTTTAATACATAAATTTATTAATAAAAACTAATTTTTTTAGTATTGTGTTTTTTATCGTTGGAATTGTAAAAATATACTTTAAATATTTATAACGGTTTTTAAGAATATTTATGTTATCTGGAAGAACCCCATTATACAAAGCTGTGAAACTCAAATCAAGTAAACCCACAAAAATCCCAGTTAAAAACGAGCCACTTTCAGTAATTTATTTGCATAAAACCAAAATTATTACGTACTTATGGTTTTGATTAATTGGTCCTAACACATTTATGTAAAATGCAAGGACATTTAAAACAGGCATAGGGCACTAGCATATGGTACGAGTGCCAACTTTCTCGAGAAGCTGATATATTCCAACCATTAAAATCATTTGTTTTTCAAGTGCCACAATTATAGGACATGTCGTCATTGCGAAAAGGGCTCTTGTTTATGTTGTTCATACAAATAAATAAAATATTGACAGCTCTACTTTAATTTAATTGTTTTAAATTTATTTACACCCCCATTCCGAGTTTTTTCATGATAGGTTTATGGGGTGACTCGGTATGGTGCTATTGAGTGATTTTTTTTTTATACCAAAAATGTTTTTTTATGCAAAATATTCACTAAAACATCACACTTATTTTTCTCTGTACTAAATTTTCGCATTCCGACAAGAACTTTAACTGGTGGAAAAAAACTCTGCGGCCCGCAGTTTTTTGTGGTAAATCGAAAAAAGACAAAAGTTCCAGTTCAATGACATCTTAAAACCGCATCTAGCTGGAAAAATAAGGAAATTATAACGTTTTCAACTTAGTAAGTTGTATGATTAGAATCAAAACGGTTGTAAAGCTGGCCCAAACTTGTTGATATTCCATTTTAAATGACTAACAAGTGAATAATTGGAATTGTACCTTCTGACTCCAGATTTGTTATTCCTCTGATTCTGTCTGACGTTGTTCATTTTTTGGCACGGGGTGTTGTTGGTGTTATCAGCTTTGCCGGTGTTGTTAGCCCCCTCGGGCCAGCGCAGGCGCCCCCCATCCCCCTGGCTGTCCTGCGAGGAGCCCCGGCGCCCCCGCGGCTCCGTCCCCGCCGCCGGAGACAGCGGGGGCCCCGCCCAGCCGCAGGGTTCGGAAGGAAACTCGTCTTTAGAAATGCTGTCTTCCATCTTTATCCTGGCATTGTCTTCCACCTTTATCCTGGCCTCGCCCCACGTAGGGGAGGGCTCTCTGTCGTCAGTGGGGGAGGACTTGGGCTCGGACTTGCAGACGAGGAGCTCCTCCGAGGGGGAGACTATTTCCCTCTTGAATTGGCCGTCCATGAAGGGCGGGAGGTGGGCGTAGTCCTCGGGGTAACCTCGGGTCGTGCTGTCTTCCTCTTGTTTCACAACTCTGTAAAGTAAGACATATTACGCTGATAATACAAAAAACTAAAAATGATTATTGATATTGATGTAATGATTTCCGATATTGATTACTGATATTGATGTAATGATGTAATGATTTCCAACGACTTCATATCCTCGGTTTAGCAACATTTTCTTTTGTCGAGTTGGCAACACTCTGTCCGTCTGTACCACGCTCAAGCTTACGCAGATTGAAATTTTTGAGGTTGGGCATTTCTCTTTGTTGTGAAATAAATTAGTTTCACTTACATAAAGTGTGAATACTCACGGTGGCAGAACATCTTGAATAGTTCCATCAGCAACAGCCTGCTGGTACTGGAGCTTCTCCCCCTCGTAGAGGAGCTGGTCTCGCAGGATGAAGTCCAGGTAGATCCGGAGACCGTCGGCCACCTGCTGGAGGATGTTCAGCCTGCAACAGAAGCCAACACTACAGCTGCAACACCTTATATGTCACCTCATATGTGGATGATGACATTTTGCGAGTATTTAAATTAAACTAAATTAGAAAAACTGTTTAGTAAAAATGAGAGTTAAATAACTTTTACCGCTATTAAAACACAATAGAAATAAAAAATGGATAAAAGATATGATTTCATATCTTATTATTAGACAGTATCTTTAATTGTAAAGCGCTTGATATTATTGTAGGTGGTATATTTCCACAGCTTGACGTAGTAGTGCGAGTTACCTGCGCACTTGGTCCTGCACGTCGGCCTGCGGCGGCGGGGGCGTGTGCGCAGCCACGGTGCGCGAGGTGTGCTCGCGCACGCAGTCCTCCAGCAGCTGCAGCGCGCTGGGCCGGCACGGCAGGCGCACCAGCAGCCCCCCGCACACCACCAGCTGGTAGTCCGTCGTCAGCTTCTGCCTGCAAGCGCACGACATACAGCGTTACCCACTAGGCTGAGGAATATCTACATAAAGGGGCCAAGACCTTCCAACAACAATTTCAGAGAAGTGACATTCCATACTAGAAAAATACTACGTCACTCACTACGTCATCACTAGGCATCTACGTCATCACTAAACATCTACGTCAAATCTATCTCATTACATAACCTCGTATGTTTTTTGGTTGCTCTCAGTAAAACTAATGTCGAAACATGTCTCACAATCTTACTTAAATTTAGAATGAATTTTTTTTGTTAATATCCCAAAAGGTTAGAAGCTGAAAACACAGACTTTGCGTTCTTCTTAAGACTTATTAACTATTGATGATGCCCTTACATAGAATGATTCAACTGCCAAACAGCCTTTTATTTAGGCACTCGAGTAGTCGCAGTCCAACACGGAGCAACTGCTGAAGCTGCAGCTGTCCGAGCCGTCTGCATCCGAGTGGTCTGCACCTGGAGACCAAGTATAGTGCGTACCTGAGCCCTGTCCCCAGAGGTATGGCGGCCATGCCTTGCGTGTCACTCGAGTAGTCGCAGTCCGACACGGAGCAACTGCTGGAGCTGCAGCTGTCCGAGCCGTCTGCATCCGAGTGGTCTGCGTCTGGAAAACCAAAATATTCCATTACTATAACTGTAATAATTTACATTTTTACTGTAAATTTACGATGTTCAATTTTCTTTTTAAAAATGTAACATAATATAAGGTAATGAATCAGTATGAACTGTAAACAGTGTAAACTCACTTATAGTACAGTCTGTAGGTATTTTTGCTCTACAAAAGGTAGAGAGTAAATGGTTTTCACATGGGTTTAGATACCTAATAAAAAAAGGTT